>CAJHQP010000662.1:0-165164 GCA_905132765.1 Moricandia arvensis
GCAAGATCATATCAGATTCAAGACAAGCTACTTTGGAATTTTAAACACAATTCCTTAATCTGCATCTGACTTGAATTAGATGCATCAATTTAAGGCAGAAACAGATTCACGTGAATGTGATGACAAGAAACAGCCATTATAAACAAGTTCTAAACAGACATGATGCCAATCTGACTGGAATAAAACAGGATGACACGTATCTAGCAACCGACGTATTTTAAATCTTTTCAAGCAGTGAACAAGTAATGCTCCTAGAATGGAGAGAAATCCATCCATATCCAGTGCTTTCCAAGGACCGTCGAGGGACCCGGTGGCAGGTTTGTTTGGGTGCTAACCTCTCTCTTTTGCGTGTTTAATTTATTGTTCGTAGATAGTAGTTCGTAGGTATTTGGTGTTCTGGATGAATACTAGTGTGTTGATCTTTTCTTTAGGGTCATTAAATGGGTTGTGGCACCCTGCTTTTGTTTTGTTTGATTCGGGAAGCCCACTCATAGTTTTTGTGAACCTCGGTAGTAGCCTCTAGGTATTAGTAGGGACCCCCTTGTTGGACTCGCGATATGGATAATCTGCAGGTGTTAACCCTCTGGAGGCCAAACCTTGAAGCTCGAGGTTGTTTTAAATGTTCCATTGTGCTCCAGCATCAAAACCAACTACCAAAAACCACATCGGGCCTCTCATGAACACACACAAGACATTCAAGCATCCTGGGACAGTATCTAGCAAGCTTTATAAGACCTTCAGGACATGAACACACACTACACACACGGCCATAACAAAAGTCTCAAGCTTTATACAAGGGAAGGAAGTTATCTTACAGTCAAGGAACCTGTGCTGGTTCCTTGAACCTCCATGGTTAACCGGTTCATGACTAGACAGATTTGGGTTGTTGGTTTGGGAACCAACACCTCCTTCTTTGTGTGACCTCCCCCCTTGACCCCCCATAATGCCAAAGACACCAACTTTCTCCATGTTTGAGTCGCCACACCAAGATCCAAGTTGAAAGTTTCCTTCTTGAAAGGTTTCTTCTTGGACAGTAGAAAAGAATGGCTTGGACAAGCTTCCACTGGCCTTCTTTCTTCAGGACGGACATGGGAGAGAGGGATAAACTGAGAATAGCTTCTGGGCACGCCATGGATGACAAAGTTTCCATCTTGAAGGGTTTAAACGGCTGGCTGGACAGAAGCTTCTTCATTAGTTTAGAAATGGGATGGGGAAGAGCTTGAGCGTGTGGATGTTGGGAACCAGGTTCTGATGAACCTGGCTTTGATACCATGAAAGTTTATCAGATTTCAGGCCGTGGGTTGTGAGAGGAGATCCAACCTTAACAGGTTTAGACTGGTCTTGTTTCAAAGAGAGTGAAAGAAAGAGACTTGATTAAGAAGATTATGGATGAGACTAAGAGAATGGGGAGACTTGAAGAGATTCGTGAGACTTGTAAGAACAGAGATTTAGAACCCAGAAAAGAATAGGAGGGAGGAGGGGAAACCCCACTCTCTCACTTAATGTTTACAATCGACAATACAATGTATAAATAGGTAAATGAGCTACTTCTAGGGTTTACATGGAAAATCAACCAAGCATGTGAAGTCAACAAGGAATTGGGCGCCTATTTTGAATTGTGTGGACTGAAATCAATACATGCTCGGCCAGGCTGTCTCTTGCTGGTTACCAAGGGAAGACTTGGCTAGGAATGAGCCAACAATGCACTTCAATTCGTCCATAGATCAGTCCAGGTTCATAATACAGCTTGCTCTTCCTTTTCAGCACATGGGAACAGATCATGACAGGCTGGCTGGTCTTCCTTGCTTGCTGGCGAGTCAATAAAGGTGAATCTTATCCATAAACGGTCAAGTGACCTCAGTATGTTCCTGGTTGCTTCCTCAGACCAGAATATGCCTTAGAATCTTTTCTCCCTTGTCCATAACTTCCATTTCGCCTTCTTCATACCTTAGGGCTCAAGTTATCACCATGGGAGTGTACGGATTAGGGTTTGGTCCGTACACTTTTCGCCCTATTTTTGCACAAACCCAAAACATCCTGATTTGGTCGAATTCAAAGTTTTCGGTTCGACATGGTCTGTACGGATCTGTACAGTCCGAGTATATCCGTCCGTACCAAATCCGTACGGCCTCGCCCTAACTTTGCACATTCTCCCAAATGACTCCAATCTTCACCCAAGCCTTCTTCCTTCATTGTAAACCCTTCATGGACCTCTTTCTAGCTCAGCATTGCCTTCTGGATCCTCCTTAGTTCTTAATAGAACTTCCACAAAGATTTGGTCCTTCTTTGTTTAATAACCTTTAGTGATTGATTATCACTTCAGGTTTAACACAAACATTCGAGTGTATTAAATCAAAGCAGTGATCATAGATAGTAGAAGACTTTTGAAACACAGTTTTACAATGCTTGCCTAAGATACAAGCTTCACAATCATTATTCTCAAACACAACACCTAGAACCATTAAGCTTAAAACTCTAACATGAGGATGTCCTAGTCTAGCATGCCACAAAGCATTCTTATTCAAACCGGAAGCAGAAACAGAAGTAAAGGAACAACTATGATCAGGTAAAGAAGTGATGTGATCATGGACCAGCTTACCAAAGAGGGTAAAGAGATCTTAGACGAGCCACATGATGCCACAATGCACCAGCAGCCTGGTGATGATGCTTTGACCATTCCATAAAGTCCCATGACCCGTTCCAGAGCCAAGAAACTCAAGGAGACTGTTGTAGGATTACTCACTTCACATCCACAACAAGAAGAAAGTCTTGGACAAGGTTTGATGGTCCGAGATATCTTGATCACCATTCAAGCTATCTCTACATCAAGCTGAGCTAGTGTTTAGGCAAGACATTTGGTGTGTGCTCTTTTCCTTGCTTTTGGTTGTGTCCCACGAGGTTTTCCGGAGGAAGGTTTTTAACGAGGCCACGACTGGTCTTACAAATCACCTAGGCCTTATCTCGGCCCAAGACTACTAGAAGACCATTTATTTTTATCTTATGTTATTTTAAAACTATAGTTTTTATGCTATCTTTCCTGAAACCCTAGAGCATGTTCTTTGGTTTCTTTATTTAAGGGGTTTTCGCAAACCCTTGTGAACTGAAGCAGTCTTTTATCAAAAACCCTATTTCTCTCTCTCTCTCTCTAGTTGGCGAGTTGAGGTTTCTGGTGTGTAATATCCAGAGTCTAAGGGTGTCTAAGTTTGTGTGTCATATCCGATTTATTCATCTAGGAGTATCACGAGATCATCCATCCCTCTTGTGTCACCAGTCAATCCACAAACCTTGAAGAACTTGAGTCTCTGATTCGTTGCTGCAGGATCTATCCTCCCATCAACCAAAGAAGCATCCTAGGGTCGTGTCATGTGGTATCAGAGCAACTTTGGTTAGGGAAGTCTCGTTTACTCTTTAAATCTTTTTGTTTCATCCGCAATACTCCTTAATCATCTTGAACAGAAGCAGAACTAGGTTGTCTTAGTGCTGCTCGAGTTTGATTTGTGTTCTAGGCGAAATTTTGACACTTTCCTTTTTTGGTTTAGGCGAAATCCCTAGATGTATTGCACTTATGAAACTTGAGATAAATGGTTCTAGATGTATTGTTTTGTGCCTTTTTAACATTCTGGTCTACAATACTTTCTTTGACATGATAACCCACTTGAGTTGTCCAAAAGAAGCTGAGAAAGGTACAGGTGAAAATAGGGGCTATAAAGATCAGAGAATCAATGATGAATCCTTGGCTAAGTTGGAGACACAACAAGCAAACCTTGAAATGTGTCTAGCCACCACTCTTGACATAGGATCAGTCCGAGGAACATATCTCAACAACCACAAGGAATTATTCAACAAACTCGAATTCTATGGAATCTTAACTCATCAGGGTCTCACGTCGAATTGGAATCATGTCCAAAGCTTCTCAGGTGAAAGAGTTATGAGTTCTACAACTCGGATGATCTTCTGTGTGCTTTGTTTGAATTTTTCTGAGTTCAAAACATCTCAATCCTATCTATGGCGACCAGGTGAGCATGCTAAGGTAAGTGATCATGTTTTCAAGATTTCTTTTATCTATTACACAGATATTATGCACTTGTTTTTGTCAAAAGAGCCATGTGCAGATTACGATGAAGCTTGGAAGCGTACAAGGAGAAAGGACAAGCATGTGGAAGACAAGCGATTCAAGCCACCTGATTTGGATCAGGATAAGCACCAAGACGCCCCTGGTCTCATCCTCATCAAAGAAGCACCTCCAGATGCAGCATACAAGCCAAAACCGAGCAAACGCCAATTTGGGATAAGATTAGTACTCTTTGATAAAATTTCATGTGCTAACTTACTTTCTTTCCATGTATCAGGTTTGAGTAATGAATCAGGAACTAAACGGATCAATGCCTTCTACATATCCAAACCATTCAGCAACAATGCCTATCAAAGAGGCTTGCAAGGTAAGTGTAATCTGATTCTAAACTTTGATGTTACTGACTTGGTCCCCTCTATTGCAGGTAAAACAGATTTGAGGACAAATCTTTTTGAAGAGGGAGGCTGTTGTAGGATTACTCACTTCACATCCACAACAAGAAGAAAGTCTTGGACAAGGTTTGATGGTCCGAGATATCTTGATCACCATTCAAGCTATCTCTACATCAAGCTGAGCTAGTGTTTAGGCAAGACATTTGGTGTGTGCTCTTTTCCTTGCTTTTGGTTTTGTCCCACGAGGTTTTCCGGAGGAAGGTTTTTAACGAGGCCACGACTTGTCTTACAAATCACCTAGGCCCTATCTCGGCCCAAGACTACTAGAAGACCATTTATTTTTATCTTATGTTATTTTAAAACTATAGTTTTTATGTTATCTTTCTTGAAACCCTAGAGCATGTTCTTTGGTTTCTTTATTTAAGGGGTTTTCGCAAACCCTTGTGAACTAAAGCAGTCTTTTATCAAAAACCCTATTTCTCTCTCTCTCTCTCTAGTTGGCGAGTTGAGGTTTATGGTGTGTAATATCCAGAGTCTAAGGGTGTCTAAGTTGGTGTGTCATATCCGATTTATTCATCTAGGAGTATCAAGAGATCATCCATCCCTCTTGTGTTACCATTTAATCGACAAACCTTGAAGAACTTGAGACTCTGATTCGTTCCTGCAAGGATCTATCCTCCCATCAACCAAAGAAGCATCCTAGGGTCGTGTCATGTGCCAAAGAGGTTTTGGAGTGATGCTGTTGCTACTGCTTGTTATCTGATCAACCAAACCTCAACTAAGGTTTTGAGGTATTGAACAGGCATAGACCAGCCTTAGATCATATCAGAGTCTTTGGTTTTCTCTGTTTTGTTCATACACCGGGGGAGCTAAGGAACGAGTTGGAAGCCAAGAGCACAAAGGGGATGTTTATTGGTTACTCACCAAATCAAAAAGGGTAAAAGTGTTATGATCCGGCAACCAGAAGGGTAGTGGTGTCTAGAGATGTGAAGTTGGTGGAAGAGAGAGGGTTCTATGAGGAGGAGAACCAAGCAGAGCTCAAAGGATTTGGCTTCTGATAAGGCAGCCAACTTAAGGATAATATTGGAGTATCTTGGGATTAACTTATCTCAGGATCCGAGGAGTGGAGGAGGACAACAACAAGGAGGTCTTCCCACGGCTAATGATAATGGACAGGAACCCCACCTTGACCATGAGGGGGGAAATGAACCTGATCCTAAAGAGCAGTATGATGAAGAATCAGGTTCCACACATGATCAAGGTGTGGATCAAGATGAGGGAGAAGCTGGAGATCGAAACCAGGAAAAAGAAGAGGTCGAGGAGGCTCAACCAGAAGCAACTCTAGAAGCTCAACCTTTGAGAAGGAGTACAAGGGTGAGAAACCCTCCATCCATCTGGATCAACAACCGGGTATACTATAATGCTCAAGCAGTTGCTCATCCTGCCCAAGCTGTTTGCAATCTTATTCATTACCCGGAAGAGCATAAAGCCTTTATGATCAGTTTGGATGACAGTCAGTTACCAAGATCCTATGAAGAACCTATGCAAGACAAAGAGTGGAAGGAATCAGTTGGAGCTGAAGCAGATGCAATGATTAAAAATGATACTTGGTTTGAGAGTAAACTACCAAAAGGGAAGAAGGCTGTGACTAGCAGATGGATCTTCACTATCAAGTATCTTGCAAATAAGAAGATTGAAAAGAAGAAGACAAGACTGGTGGCAAGAGGTTTTACACAAACATATGGAGAGGACTACATTGATACCTTTGCTCTAGTTGCCAAGCTTCATACTATCCGGATAGTTCTCTCCCTTGCTGTGAACTTAGAATGGGGTCTTTGGCAAGTGGATGTGAAGAATGCCTTGTTGACATGAAGAATAAATAATCTGGAAATAAATGTTGACAAGAAGACATGAATAATAGAGAAGAAGAGATCAAAGCAAGAGAATCATCCAGAATGATCAAGTATAAAATAACCATTTGTCCATACAGTTGGGTCAAGGAGTGACCTAACGTGGCTTGCAAGACAAGGGAAGGTTTAACTTGAGAAGGAAGGAAGCTTACTCTATTCAGAACAAAAGGAGGATGTTGACAAAGGAAAATAGACGTTGGAGGATAAGGCCAAGGGCAGAAGAGTTCAAATGAATTCAAATGGAGAGAGGAGGGGACCATTCTTCACCTGTAACATTCTAACATGGCTGGACGAGCCCCTGCCCTTCTTCAGACTGCTCCAGACCCATTTGTTTAATCATTTCTCTGCTCAGCTTGTCTGAATTGTTTATTAGTTGTTTTGTTTGCCTATTAAAAGGCATGTACTCAAAAACTAATCTAAGCAAGGAAAACACTTTCCTCTCTCTTTATTCTCTGCTTACACGAATTCTCTCTTCTCTCTCTTGTTCTTCAGTTTGTTCATCATGTTCTTCCATTAAAATCTCTCTGAATCTCTAAACTTACATGGTATCAGAGCCATAAAAGCTCTTGAAACCTTATTCTCCCTATTCTCTTTCATATCATCCGCAAACTTACTCTGTTTCATCTATTCCTCTGTTTCATCACTCTGTTTCATTACTCTGTTTCATCACTCTGTTTCATTACTCAGTTTCATCACTCTGTTTCATCACTCTGTTTCATCACTCTGTTTCATCACTCTGTTTCATCACTCTGTTTCATTACTCTGTTTCATCACTCTGTTTCATTACTCTGTTTCATAACTCTGTTTCATCACTCTGTTTCATTACTCTATTTCATCACTCTGTTTCATTACTCTGTTTCATTACTCTGTTTCATTACTCTGTTTCATTACTCTGTTTCATACTCTGTTTCATCACTCAGTTCATTTCGAAATTCTTGAAACACTCTATTACCTGCTGGAAAAGAGAGATTCAAGATGTAGAACTCAAAACTCGTGGCTATTCCAGTGACCTTAACTGGTGTTAACTATCTGATGTGGTTTAGACTAGCCAAGACAGCACTTGGAGGTAGGTGCTTATGGGAACATGTTTCTGTTGGAGAAGCCCCAACAAAAACCGTCCAAGACAAAGATGGTGTGGAGATGGTGGTGACTGTTGATGGCAAATGGGGTCAGGAGGACTTCATGGTGATGTCCATTATTCAAAACAGTCTTGAACCATCTATCTTGGAAGCTTACTCTTACTGTGAGAGCTCCAAAGAGTTGTGGGATACACTGCAAAAGGTGTATGGCAAAATTTCAAACCTGAGTAGAGTCTTTGAAGTCAAGAAGGCTATTAACTCACTTCACCAGGAGAGCATGGACTTCAATCAACACTTTGGAAAGTTCAGAGCATTGTGGGCTGACTTAGAAATGTTGAGACCAAGCACCCTGGATCCAAACGTTCTTAATGATAGGACAGAGCAAGACAAGTTCTTTGCTTTGCTTCTTACTCGAAGAGGTTTGTGCTCAAATCCAGAAGGAGCAAGGCTCAGTAGGACTCTTTGGAGGCAAAGGCGACTTGGTCTTAGCAAACTAGGCTGAAGGAGTTGCAAACAAAGGTTATTTTAAGGATGAAGACAAGAAGGTGTGGATTTGTACCATTGCAAGAAGAAGGGTCATGGGAAGGACAAGTGCTGGCTTCTCCACCCTCACCTCAAGCCTCAGAAGTTCAGGACTCCTTACAATGATGCAAGAGCCAACTTCTCTGGTGATATGGGCGAGCCATCTGCTCCAGGAACCATGCGCTCCTTCAATGGAATTAGACCTGGTGAGGGAAAGACCTTAGCATCTAGTAGCTGCTCAACCTTGAGGACAACTCAAGATGAAGTCATCAAGCGCTTTGACATTGATGCTCTCATCAAAATCCTCAAGGAAAACTCTGGTAACACACTTGGTACCTCTTTACATGCTTCAAATAGTGGTATCTCCTTGAATGCCTTAGATGGTTCTAAATTGACAAAACCCTTAGTTATAGATTCAGGAGCTAGTCACCACATGATTAGTGAGCTAAACTTGATTAAAAACGTTGTTCCTGCCTTAGGAAATGTTATGATAGCTAATGGAGAAAGAGTGCAAATTAAAGGGATAGGTGATCTTAGGTTATTTGAAAAAGATTCTAAAGCTTTTTACATGCCTAGTTTCACATCCAACCTGTTATCATTTAAGAGAGCAACCAATGACTTGAATTGCAAGGTTACCTTCACTCCTAATTATGTCTACTTTCAGTATATTGAAACTAGTAGGTTGCTTGGCAAAGGTGTGACCAAGGGAGACTTGTACTTGCTTGAAGACACCAAGCTTGCAACCGATTTATCTTGTGCTTTAAATTCAAGTTTTAATTTCCCTAAATATGTAATGTGGCATGCTAGATTAGGACATCCCCATTCTCGTGCCTTGAACATCATCCTTCCTAATATTTCTTTTAAAAGTGATTGTGAGGCTTGTATCTTAGGCAAGCATTGCAAAAATGTGTTCCCTAGATCAAGTACTATTTATGAAAATTGCTTTGACCTTATTCACTCTGATGTTTGGACTGCTCCATGTGCATCTAGAGAACATCATAGATACTTTGTGAAATTCATATATGAGAAGTCTAAATACACATGGATCACACTGTTGCAATCAAAAGATAGGGCCTTAGAAGCTTTTATAAATTTTCAGAGTTATGTGTCTAACCATTTCAATTCCAAGATAAATAATTTTAGATCAGATAATGGAGGGGAATACACAAACAATGCATTTCAACAACACTTAGCAAAGCATGGGGTGATCCATCAAACCAGCTGCCCATACACACCTCAACAGAATGGTGTAGCTGAGAGAAAGAATAGACACCCCATGGAGGTTGCCAGGAGCATGATGTTCCATATGAGTGTACCCAAAAGATTTTGGGGAGATGCAGTGTTGACAGCCTGCTATTTGATTAACCGAATTCCCACCAGAATTCTACAGGATCACTCTCTATTCGAGGTACTCAACAAAAGCAGACCATCTATAGATCATATGCGTGTGTTTGGGTGTCTTTGTTTTGTTTTGATACCAGGAGAGCAAAGGAACAAGCTAGAGGCTAAGAGTAGAAGGGCAATGTTCATTGGGTACTCCCCAAACCAAAAAGGTTACAAGTGTTATGCACCAGAGACTAGGAGAGTCATGGTGTCTAGGGATGTGAAGTTTGTAGAATCAAGAGGGTATTACAATAACAAGAGTTGGGATGAGCTGGAAAACCTATCCCAATCAGCCTCTGATAGAGCAAGCAATCTTAGACGTGTGATGGAAAGTCTTGGGGTCAGTATGCCTGAAGCAAGTATGGAAACTGAACCAAAGGATACCAGGAGGGATCCAACACTACCTACTGAAACTGAGTCAAGTATTGATGAGTTTGGGGTTCCTCACCTTGCTCCTGAGGGGGGCAATGACAATCAGGCTGAGCCACAACAGGATACCTCAGCAACAACTCATGATCAAGTTGAGCAACAAGAACAAGAGGGTTCAGTGTTAAATGAAACTTAGTCTTCATATGATGAGGAGGAAGCTCAACCACCACTAAGGAGGAGTACCAAAATCAAACAACCAGCTTCTAACTGGATCAACACAAGGGTGTACGTTCATTCTCATGCAGTAGCACATCCTATCCAAGCTGTTTGTTCCCTAGCTCAGTATCCTCAGGAACATGTTGTCTTCATTGGAGAACTGGACCAGGAATACATTCCAAAGTCTTATGTGGAAGCTATGGAGCATAAGGAGTGGAGAGAATCAGTTGGAAGTGAAACAAATGCAATGATTGTCAATGATACATGGTATGAAGTGGAGCTTCCCAAAGGCAAGAAAGCTGTAACAAGTCGTTGGATCTTCACAATCAAGTACAATGCGGATGGTACAGTGGAGAGGCGCAAAACAAGACTAGTAGCAAGGGGCTTCACTCAGACCTATGGGGAAGACTACCTTGATACTTTTGCACCAGTCGCCAAACTACACACCATAAGGATCTTCCTATCTTTGGCAGTTAACTTGGAGTGGGATCTATGGCTAATGGATGTCAAAAATGCTTTCCTACAAGGAGAACTTGAAGATGAAGTCTACATGAGACCACCCCCTGGTCTAGAACATCTTGTCAAGCCCTGAAATGTTCTCAGATTGAAGAAAGCCATCTATGGCTTAAAGCAATCACCAAGGGCCTGGTATCACAAGCTCAGCACCACCCTAAATGGAAGAGGTTTTGTAAAATCTGAAGCTGATCACACACTCTTCACTCTCACCAGCCAACAAGGGATTGTAGTGATCCTTATATATGTGGATGATATCATCATCACTGGTAGTGATAAGGAAGGTATTCTCTTAACTAAAGCCATTCTTAAATCCTCATTTGATATCAAAGACTTGGGTGAGTTAAAGTACTTTCTAGGGATTGAGATATGTCGATCTAAAGATGGACTGTTTCTATCCCAAAGGAAGTACACACTTGATCGGTTAAATGAGGCAGGTAATCTAGGTGGAAGAGCAGCTAATACTCCACTAGAAGAAGGATATAAGGTGATGCGTGAGGGGGAAATTGAAGACAAGCCCTATGAAGATGTTAAGCACTATAGGAGGATGGTTGGAAAACTCATCTACCTCACCATCACCAGACCAGATGTGTGCTTTGCAGTCAACCAAGTTAGCCAGCATATGCAAGCTCCCAATGTTCACCATTGGAACATGGTGGAAAGGATTCTAAGGTATGTAAGAGAAGCACCAGGTCAAGGAGTTTGGATGGGTTGCAACAAGAGCACAGAGATAGTGGGATATTGTGATGCTGATTGGGCTTGAGATAGAGTGGACAGGAGGTCAACAACAGGCTATTGTACCATTATTGGAGGCAATTTGGTAACCTGGAAGAGCAAGAAGCAGAAGGTGGTATCTTGCTCAAGTGCTGAAGCATAATATAGAGAATTGAGGAAGCTCACTAGTGAGCTCATTTGGATCAGGAACATGCTCAAGGATTTGGGCGTGGAGACATCATTGCCAATCACAATGCATTGTGATAATCAAGCTGCAATACACATAGCATCCAACAATGTGTTTCATGAAAGAACCAAACACATTGAGGTGATTTTCATAAGGTGAGACAAGCTGTGGAGCAGAGGATTATCCTACCATGCTATACAAGAAGTGATGACCAGCTAGCTGATATCTTCACCTAGCTAAGGTTTTAATGAGGGAATGCTTCAAGGCTTCCAAGCTTGACCAGTCCCTATGGTCAAGTTTGAGGGGGAGTGTTGACATGAAGAATAAATAATATGGAAATAAATGTTGACAAGAAGACATGAATAATAAAGAAGAAGAGATCAAGGCAAGAGAATCATCCAGAATGATCAAGTATAAAATAACCATTTGTCCGTACAGTTAGGTCAAGGAGTGACCTAACGTGGCTTGCAAGACAAGGGAAGGTTTAACTTGAGAAGGAAGGAAGCTTACTCTATTCAGAACCAAAGGAGGATGTTGACAAAGGCAAATAGACGTTGGAGGATAAGGCCAAGGGCAGAAGAGTTCAAATGAATTCAAATGGAGAGAGGGGGGGACCATTCTTCACCTGTCACTTTCTAACATGGCTGGAACGAGCCCCTGCCCTTCTTCTGACTGCTCCAGACCTATTTGTTTAATCATTTCTCTGCTGAACTTGTCTGAATTGTTTATTAATTGTTTTATTTTGTTTGCCTATAAAAAGGCATGTACTCAGAAACTAATCTAAGCAAGGAAAACACTTTCCTCTCTCTTTATTCTCTGCCTACACGAATTCTCTCTTCTCTCTCTTGTTCTTCAGTTTGTTCATCATGTTCTTCCACTAAAATCTCTCTGAACCTCTAAACTTACATTCCTTCCTTCAAGGAGAGCTTGAAGATGAGGTTTACATGCTTCCCCCTCCTGGTCTTGAGCACTTGGTTAAAGATGGAAACGTTCTGAGGCTGAAGAAGGCCATATATGGTCTAAAGCAGTCTCCTAGAGCATGGTACACCCAGTTGAGCACAACTCTCAATGGGAAGGGTTTCAAGAAGTCTGAGCTCGACCACACTCTCTTCACCTTGACTACTCCATCAGGTATGGTAGTCCTTCTTGTGTATGTTGATGATATCATCATCACAGGAAGTGACAAGGTTGGGATTCAATCAACCAAGGACTTTCGAAAGTCTGTTTTTGAGATTAAAGACTTGGGAGAAATGAAATACTTCCTTGGGATTGAGATATGTAGATCCAAGGAAGGTTTGTTCGTTTCTCAAAGAAAATATACACTTGATCTTTTGAAAGATGCAGGTAGACTTGAGGGAAGAGTGTCAAAACACCATTAGAAGATGGGTATAGATGTGATCATGGACCGGATCACTAAGGAGAACAAGGAGAGTTTAGATGAGTCACATGATGCCACAATGCACCAGCAGCCTGGTGATGATGCTCTGACCATCCCAGAAGGTCCCATGACTCGTTCCAGGGTCAAGAGACTTAAGGAGACTGTTGTAGGATTACTCACTTCACATCCACAACAAGAAGAAAGTCTTGGACAAGGTTTGATCTGAGATGTCTTGAACCCCATTCAAGCCAACTCTACATCAAGCTGAGTTAGAGTTTTGGCAAGACATTTGGTGTGTGCTCTTTTCCTTGCTTTTGGTTTTGTCCCGCGAGGTTTTCCGGAGGAAGGTTTTTAACGAGGCCACGACTTGTCTTACAAATCACCTAGGCCCTATCTCGGCCCAAGACTAGCAGAAGTTATTTAATTTTAAGCTTATGTTATGTTTAAACTATAGTTTCCATTTTATTATTTTTGAAACCCTAGGGAGCATGTTCTCTGGTTTCTTTTATTTAAGGGTTTTCCCTAACCCTATTGTACTCAAGCAATCTAATATCATCGAGTTCTTTTCTCTCTTGACGGCTCTCTCTCTAGAAAGTGTGTCGAGTGTTTCTCTGGTGTGTTGTATCCGGAGCTTTAAGGGTGTTTACTTGGTGTGTCATATCCGAGCTAATCATCTAGGAGTATCAAGAGTCCTCTCATCCCTCTTGTGTCACCATTCAATCCACAAACCTTGAAGAACTTGAGTCCCTGATTCGTTCTTGCAAGGATCTATCCTCCTAATCAACCAAAGAGCATCCTAGGGGCGCATCAAGTGGTATCAGACCAACTTTGGTTTGGGAAGTCTTCTTTCTCTCTTAACTTTTTCTGTTTCATCCGCAATAAACCTCTATCAACTTGAACAAGAAGAAGATCTTAGTTGTTTAGGTCTGCTCGAAAATCATAAAGTTTAGACAAGGCTTAAGAGAATTTCCTTTTTGGTTGATAAGCGGAAGCCCTAGATTTTTAGACCTAGCCGCACATCCTTTTTCCTTTTACCTTGCCGAGCAAGCTTAATTGTTGTGTTGATGTTTTTCCTTTTTGCTTCTCTTGTTTACCTAGAATCTTTTTACTGGTTATCTTGTTTTCCTTTGTGCAGGAAGCAATGGGGACCGAGTCTGAAGTGTTGGATTTTCACCAGAGTATAAGGATCTGGGTTTGTGTGTGATGAACAAGCCGCTAAGGCTGATATGAACTCGGATTGATGGTGAGAAAGGGTTCTGGTTTACTTGTGTGAACTTGAATAAGAATCAGAGACTAAAGGAAACTAAGAGAGATTAAAATACTAAGAAAGGGGAAGACTTGAGAGGGATTCGATCCAAGAACACAACAAGCTTTTATTATGAAGTGGAGAGGGGTTTTCCCCCTTACTCACTTAGTGAATACATTTCGACCAGAGAGACATTATATAGAGAGAGATGGATACATTAGGGTTTACAAAATAATCAACAAAGCATGTGGAGTCAAAGGGAAGAGGCTCCTCGATTTGAATTGTGTGGACAGAGCTCTCCACACGTTTTGGGACAGCCTGGAACCAAAGGAGCTCGCCTAAGGGAAGCTTGGCTGAGAATGAGCCAGCAAGGTCACTGAACCTATCCAGAGATCTGTCTAGGTTCATGCCCTTTCCTTTGGTGAGTGGATAACCTTTTGGATAAGGTTCGTCCTTTCTGGAAAGTGATCTGCTCTTCCTTTTGGCAGATGGTATATTCCCAGCATCTTTTCACTCGCCCTAAACCTTCCCTTGGATCCCAAGTCTTTGCTCACCATAATGAACCTTCTTGAAGCCTGGTTCACAATTCTTGTGCTTTCTTAGGGTTGTACGGCCACATATCATCAAGCTGGTCCGTACAGATTTCACCCTAAGTTTGCACAAGACATAAAACTTCTTTTATTTTCAAATGGTCGAGGATATATGATTTGGGTTGAGTCTGGTCTGTACGGATCCGTACAGGCCGTACAATCCGTACACCTCATCCTCAACTCGACCATTTGATCCCTTCTTCTCACCAAAGCTTCCCAAGGTCCTTCTTGATCATCCTCAATGTGTTTTAGAACCTCTTGTGCACATATCATCTTCCCACAGCCTTCTCCATTCTTGTTGCACAAGATCTCTTCACACCATCTATCTCCTTTTCCCCCATCTCATCTCTCTCTTGTTCATTTGTATCTCTTCAAGTTAACACTCCCCCTCAAGCTTGACTCTAGTGATCCTAAGTAAAGTTTGGAACCTTGAAGTCACTCCTCATTAGAAACCTTATGAGAGAAAACCCTCCTTAGGGATAAAACCCTCATAAGGAAAATAGTAAGTTCCTTCAAGGCCTAGGGATTGGCCAGTGAGTTCTTTGTGTCTCAACCAGTGTGGTGGACACAAAGAACTCTGGATCATGGCCCTCACTGTGGTGTAAGATAATCCGACTTGGATTGCTCACCATTAAAACTTCTTGAGCTCATATAGCTCACTCCATACTGATCTTGGTCTCTTCCCCTTTCACCCAACTTCTTGTTTGGTTAAGTGCTCGGATTACCAGATACAACCTCCATTGAGTACCATCTTCATTCTCAGCCTTGGTTGCTTCTTCTTCTTGAGTAACCACCAAGGACTCCATCTTCACAGATCATTGAAGCTTCTCAATACTCCCCCTCAAGCTGACCATGTGGAACAAGTCAAGCTTGGAAGGATTGCTTCATGATCTTGATCAATACACCACTGCCCACTCCTTTCTGATCTCACCACCTTGAATGGAATGCTGGAAGATACCTCAGCTAACTCTTCAACCACCTCACTTCAGAAGCCGCATTGTAGAGTCACCTTCTTCTTCACACAGCCAAGAGTTCTCTGACCACTCTCTTGTCTAGACTCGCCAATGTCTAAACCCCGATGGCTCCATCTTCTTTTCCTGGTGCAATGGTGAGGAGGAACCATGTCTTGAACTTAGATAATCAGGTAGCTCACTCAAGTCCCCACCTCAAGCTTGAATTGAGTCTAGGTTCAAGATTGAAAGTGAGCCTGAATGAGAATCCAAACCAGGAGCACACCACCCCAACAGCGGCGCTTAAACCACTGGTCCACCTCCATGTCTTCAGCTTCAAGTACCCATGGATCAGCGGCCTTCCTCATGACTTTGGTGGTAACCTTCTTCTTCTTGTGTGCCTTGAACCAGGAGCTTAACAACCTTCATGGTCTGCGCTTCTTATAACCGGCTACTACACCAAGAACCCTCCCATTGCTCCACATAATGGACCAAGTCTTCCTCTTGTTCCGGATTGGTGTTGAACAAGAGACACTCCATGTGAACCTGAAACAACACTCAAACTCCAAGAAAGATAAGACACACTTGCATTGGGATCAAACCTTCACTAATCATCAAGTTTGATCACCAATGTCACAAGCTTTGCACTTAGACAGCATCTCATTATCATTGAGATCCATCTGATGCAAGCTTACCACTGTCTAAATGCTATCAAAGCACTTAGGCAACCATTCTTTGCCTTAAACGACCCTTAGACATCAGTCTAGGTGTCTCAACCTTAACGCAGCCACAATGACAAGAGTATGCAACAGCCTTAACCTATTTACTTTATGAATTTAATCCGGATTAGATACAACTATATATCATCCTAGCAAGACATTCATAAGAACAGAGACTAAGCATCAATGCCATTTCCAAACACCAGACCCAAATTCTTTACTTTAATCAGTTTCTATTCATGTATGCAAGCAGGTTCATAACATACTATCTAATATCATGTCAAGCAACATTTAGAACTGGAGCAAGCACTTTAAACACTCAACCATTCAAAACGAGTCATCTAAAAATCCTGGGATAGATTCTAAACATTCATATCTAGCAATCTTAACACATCCTCAGGTCTCAAACACATCACACAACACATTCAGTTCATAAAGGATCAAGCTTTATAACAAGGGACAGTATGTTCTTACAAACAAGGAACTAGTGTTAGTTCCTTGAACACATTTGATTCATGGCAAGATCAGGGGCTATTGGTTGCGCCTCCAACACCTCCTTACTCCATGGACCTTCCCTTGGACTCTCCATGCCTAAATTCCCCACCTTTTTCATACTTTGGTCGGCCCCACCAGTAACAAGGTGAAAGCTTTCACCTTTCTTCCTGGTTTTTGAATAAGAACTCGCCTAGACTTGATTTGATGAAGAGGGTAGCTAATCCACTCCATAACTCCTGGGTCTGAGGCTCTCCTTTCTTCTGGACAGTATGAGAGAGTATGAGACTTAAAGAACAGCTTCTGGGCTTTCCGGATGAACACCATCTTGTAGAGGTTGAACAGGCTGGAAAGGAAGCTTCTTTCTGGGTTTTGATGGAATGAGAGAAAGCTTTGATCTTTACGGAAGCTAGACACCAAGTTCTGATGAACCAGGCTCTGATACCATGTTGGATTTTCACCAGAGTATAAGGATCTGGGTTTGTGTGTGATGAACAAGCCTCTAAGGCTGATATGAACTCGGATTGATGGTGAGAAAGGGTTCTGGTTTACTTGTGTGAACTTGAATAATAATCAGAGACTAAAGGAGACAAAGAGAGATTAAAAGACTAAGAAGGGGAAGACTTGAGAGGGATTCGATCCAAGAACACAACAAGCTTTTATTATGAAGTGGAGAGGGGGTTTCTTCCTTAGTCACTTAATGATTACATTTCGACCTGAGGGACATTATATAGAGAGATATGGATACATTAGGGTTTACAAAATAATCAACAAAGCATGTGGAGTCAAAGGGAAGAGGCTCCTCGGTTTGAATTGTGTGGACAGAGCTCTCCACACGTTTTGGGACAGCCTTGAACCAGAGGAGCTCGCCTAAGGGAAGCTTGGCTGAGAATGAGCCAACAAGGTCACTGAACCTATCCAGAGATCTGTCTAGGTTCATGCCCTTTCTTTGGTGAGTGGATAACCTTTTGGATAAGGTTCTTCCTTTCTGGAAAGTGATCTGCTCATCCTTTAGGCAGATGGTATATTCCCAGAATCTTTTCACTCGCCCTAAACCTTCCCTTGGATCCCAAGTCTTTGCTCACCATGATAAACCTTCTTGAAGCTTGGTTCACAATTCTTGTGCTTTCTTAGGGTTGTACGGCCACATATCATCAAGCTGGTCCGTACAGATTTCACCCTAAGTTTGCACAAGACATAAAACTTCTTTTATTTTCAAATGGTCGAGGATATATGATTTGGGTTGAGTCTGGTCTGTACGGATCCGTACAGGCCGTACAATCCGTACACCTCATCCTCAACTCGACCATTTGATCCCTTCTTCTCACCAAAGCTTCCCAAGGTCCTTCTTGATCATCCTCAATGTGTTTTAGAGCCTCTTGTGCACATATCATCTTCCCACAGCCTTCTCCATTCTTGTTGCACAAGATCTCTTCACACCATCTATCTCGTTTGCCTCCATCTCATCTCTCTCTTGTTCATTTGTATCTCTTCAAGTTTAACACTCCCCCTCAAGCTTGACTCTAGTGATCCTAAGTCAAGCTTGGAACCTTGAAGTCACTCCTCATTAAAAACCTTATGAGAGAAAACCCTCCTTAGGGATAAAACCCTCATAAGGAAAATAGTAAGCTCCTTCAAGGCCTAGGGATTGGCCAGTGAGTTCTTTGTGTCTCAACCAGTGTGGTCGACACAAAGAACTCTGGATCATGGCCCTCACTGTGGTGTAAGCTAATACGACCTGGATTGCTCACCATTAACACTTCTTGAGCTCATCTAGCTCACTCCATACTGATCCTGGTCTCTTCCCCTTTCACCAGACTTCTTGTTGGCTTAAGTGCTCGCATTACCAGATACAACCTCCATTGAGTATTGACAAAAATAAGAAGAGATCTGAATAAGGATCATTTACACAGTCCTGTGATATAGTCGACTACATGCCTCAACTACACTGTGATATAGTCGACTACATGAATAAGAAGAGATCTGAATAAGGATCATTTACATAGTCCTGTGATATAGTCGACTACATGCCTCAACTACATTGCTCCTGACCGTTGAAGACAAGTTGATATTCCATTTATTGTTTCTGGTTGGGCAAGTTGGGCAGAACACATTATTTTAATCTTTTCTTTCTTATCTTGCCTTGCTTATTTTATGTGGTTGTAAGTTGTTCAGTTGAAGTTAAGGAAAATAAACTCCTTCTCTCTCTCTCTTATTCTCTGTCGAGTAAACACATATTCCCACTCTCTCTCCTTTAATTTTCGAATCAAACACACACCCTCTCTCTTGTTCTTCCTTGCTCTTCATTCTGTTCTTCAATAAACTTACATGGTATCAGAGTTATAAGCTCCTAAACTCTCTAAATTCTTCCGCAAAGTTACACTACTCATCTTCCTCTTTCCTTTCATCCGATCAGTTCTTGTATATCTTGAGGAACATCCTTTTATCCAGTGGATAATAGATCTGTTCTTGCAAGTTCGTCAACTGTTCTTCAACTTTTACTTCTCGTTTTTACTTGAGACAAAGAGATAGCTTGTTCCTATTTGTTTTATGTCTAAACCTATATCCAGAAACAAAATACTTTCCAGATCTCTTTCAAAACCCTCAAGAACACCCTTTTACCCACTGGATAATAGCAACTCGAAATGGAGCAAAACAAGACAGTAGTGATTCCAGTCACTCTTAAAGGAGTGAACTACCTTCTTTGGTCAAGATTGATCAAGAATTCCCTTGGTGGAAGAGGTTTATGGTCCCATATCACTACAAGTGAGGCGCCAAAAAAACCAGTCAAGGAGAAGATGGAAAGGAGATTGTGGTGATAGATGAAGGCAAATGGAGTCAAGAGGACTTTATGGTGCTGAACATCATCCAGAGCTCACTTGATGGCCCCATAATGGAGGCCTACTCATATTGTGAAACCGCAAAGGAGTTGTGGGATACCCTTCAAAAGGTATATGGAAACATATCCAACCTCAGTAGGGTCTTTGAAATAAAGAAGGCTATCAACTGCCTGAACCAGGAAGATATGGACTTTAACCAACACTTTGGTAAGTTCAGAGCTCTCTGGGCAGAACTGGAGATGTTGAGGCCAAGTACTATTGATCTTAACATCCTGAATGAGAGGCGTGAGCAAGACAAAGTGTTTGGTCTACTCCTCACCCTCAACCCAAGATACAATGACCTCATCAAACATCTGTTGAGGGCAGATAAATTACCTACCCTTGAGGAGGTATGTGCACAAATTCAGAAGGAGCAAGGCTCAGTGGGTCTATTTGGTGGAAAAGGTGACTTGAACATGGCTCACAAGGCTGAAGCCTAGCTAACAAGGTCTTCTTCAAACCAGAGAACCGGCGAGTCACGTATGAGCATTGCAAGAGGAGTGGTCATATGAAGAACCAGTGCTGGATTCTTCTCCCACACCTTAGGCCACCATCAAGGTTTAACCAAGCAAGGGCCAGTGAAGCTGTTTAGAAAACCCCTCAGCCTATGCGTCCAAATGGTGAAGGAAGAGCCCTGGTTTCTACCACCTATGCTGTTGGAGACACATCTCAGCCAGCCCCTGATGATGCCATCATCCGCAAGTCAGACATTGAGGCCCTTATCAAGGCACTCAATGCAAACTCTGGTAACATCAGTAGAAATGTCTTTAATAAATCACTGAGTGATAAACCATTGATTATTGATTCAGGAGCATCTCATCATATGATTAAAGACTCTAGTCTTATTAGCAACATTGAACCTGCCATAGGAAGTGTAGTAATTGCTAATGGTGATAGAGTACCTATTAGAGGCATAGGGAACTTGAAATTGTTTGATAAGGATTCTAAAGCATTATATATGCCTACGTTTGCCTCCAACTTGCTTTCAGTTAAAAAGGCTACTACTGATCTCAATTGCAAAGTTATTTTCAGCCCTAATGATGTTCATTTTCAGGATATTGAGTCAAGTAAGATGCTTGGGAAAGGTGTGAGCAAGGAAGGGTTGTACTTGCTTGAAGACACCAAACTTAGTTCTGATGTTACTTGTGCTTTTAGTTCTATTCCTGTCTTAGCTTCTAATGTATTATGGCATGCTAGATTAGGTCATCCTCATTCTCGTTCCTTAAGCTTAATGTTGCCTAATCTCTCCTTTAAAACTGATAACTGTGAAGCTTGTATCCTTGGCAAACATTGCAAGTCTGTTTTTACTAAATCAACAACTATCTATGATCACTGCTTTGATTTAGTTCATTATGATGTGTGGACTGCTCCTTGTGTCTCTAGGGAAAACCACAAGTATTTTGTCACTTTTATAGATGAGAAATCGAAATACACTTGGCTGACCTTAATTCAATCAAAAGATAGGGTGTTAGAAGCTTTTATGAATTTTCAAAGCTATATAACTAATCACTTCAATGCCAAGATTAAAATTTTTAGGTCAGACAATGGTGGGGAGTACACAAGCCATGCTTTCAAAAACCACCTAGCCAAACATGGAATCATTCATTAGACAAGCTGCCCATACACACCACAACAAAATGGAGTGGCTGAGAGGAAGAATAGACATCTTATGGAAGTGGCCAGAAGCATGATGTTCCACACAAACGTTCCAAAGAGGTTTTGGGGGGATGCTGTGGTGTCAGCATGCTATCTGATCAACAGAACACCCACAAGGGTTCTCCATGATGTCTCTCCTTATGAGGAACTGAACAAAACTAGACCATCCATTAATCACTTGCGTGTGTTTGGGTGTATGTTCTTTGTCTTGATTCCAGGAGAACAGAGAAACAAACTTGAAGCAAAGAGTATCAAAGCAATGTTTATTGGTTATTCAGCCAACCAGAAAGGCTACAAGTGCTATGTACCAGAAACTAGGAGAGTTATGGTCTCAAGGGATGTGAAATTTGTAGAGTCTAAAGGGTATTATGATGAGAAGAGCTGGGATAACATAAAGGATCTCTCACATGCGCCTTCAGACAGAGCAAACAACCTGAGGATCATCTTAGAAAGTCTTGGTATTAGTCAACCTCAGGCAAGGGAGGAAACAAGAGAAGGACCTGCTCAGACTGCTGGAACGGTTGAAGCTGAGACCCATCTTGATCATGAGGGGGATACCAACCAGAACCAGAGGAGGCAATACATAATGAAGGTTCTGAGATTCATGATCAATATGGTTGAGAAGAAACCCATGAGGATGAAGAAGTTCAGGTGCAGCCATTAAGAAGAAGCACAAGGATCAGGAAACCTCCATCTAACTGGACAAACACAAGAGTGTACTACAATGCAAATGCAGTAGCTCATCCCATTCAAGCCACATGCTCTCTAGCTCAATATCCAGAAGAGAATCGAGTCCTCATGAGCAACTTGGATCAAGAATACATACCAAGATCCTATGAAGAAGCAGTGAAGGATAAGGAATGGAAGGAATCAGTGGGTCATGAAACTCAAGCAATGATAGACAATGACACTTGGTATGAGGCTGAACTCCCAAAAGGAAAGAAAGCAGTAACAAGTAGGTGGATCTTCACAATCAAGTATCTTGCCAATGGTAAACCAGAAAGGAAGAAAACAAGGCTGGTTGCAAGGGGATTCACTCAAACGTATGGAGAGGATTACCTTGATACCTTTGCACCAGTTGCAAAACTTCACACCATCAGAATCATCATTTCTATTGCTACCAACTTGAAATGGGACTTATGGCAAATGGATGTGAAGAATGCCTTTCTTCAAGGAGAACTAGAAGATGAAGTCTACATGAGACCTCCTCCTGGACTCGAGTACCTAGTAAAACCAGCAATGTATTAAGACTCAAGAAGTCTATCTATGGGTTAAAGCAATCACCAAGAGCCTGATATCATAAAATCAGTACCACCCTGAATGGAAAAGGGTTTAGATGATCTGAGGCAGACCATACTCTATTCACTCTCACCAGCCAACAAGGTATAGTAGTCATCCTTGTGTATGTTGATGATATCATCATCACAGGGGATGACAAAGAAGGTATACAAACCACTAAAGCTTATCTAAAATCTGTATTTGAAATCAAGGATTTAGGTGATCTAAAGTACTTCCTTGGAATTGAAGTATGCCGCTCTGATGAGGGGCTCTTCTTGTCCCAAAGGAAGTACACACTTGACCTTTTGAATGAAGCAGGTATGCTTGGAGAGAAACCAGCCAAGACTCCACTAGAAGATGGCTATAAGAATTTGCGTGAGGGGGAGTATGAAGACACACCATTTGATGATCCAAAGCAATACAGAAGACTAGTGGGTAAGCTTATCTATTTAACCATCACTAGACCTGATATCTGCTTTGCTGTGAAACAGGTGAGCCAGCATATGCAAGTGCCAAAGGTTCATCACTGGAAAATAGTGGAAAGGATACTCAAATACCTCAGTGGAG
The DNA here is from genome assembly GCA_905132765.1 of Moricandia arvensis. Taxonomy (NCBI): domain Eukaryota; kingdom Viridiplantae; phylum Streptophyta; class Magnoliopsida; order Brassicales; family Brassicaceae; genus Moricandia; species Moricandia arvensis. Next base: position 23,113 of record CAJHQP010000662.1, read on the forward strand.
CTCCTGGACAAGGAGTATGGATGGGCTGTAATGGCAACACAGAAGTGGTTGGCTATTGTGATGCTGATTGGGCAGGAGATAGGAATGATAGAAAATCAACCACATGCTATTGCACCTTCATAGGAGGCAATCTGGTCACATGGAAGAGCAAGAAGCAAAAGGTGGTCTCGTGCTCAAGTGCTGAAGCAGAGTATCGAGCGATGAGGAAACTGACAAATGAGTTAGTATGGATAAAAGGGCTTCTCAAAGACTTGGGGATAGAGATCACTGCACCAATCACCATGCATTGCGACAACCAAGCTGCTATCCATATAGCCTCAAACTCAGTATTTCATGAGAGAACTAAACACATTGAGGTGGACTGCCACAAAGTGAGACAAGTTATAATCCAAGGAGTCATTCTACCTTGCTATACAAGGAGTGAATATCAGTTAGCCGACATCTTCACCAAAGCTGCAAGTACTAAGGTGTGTGAGTCCATCTATCCCAAGCTTGGACTCATTGATATCACACAGGCGTGATCCCCTTAGCTATGGAGCTTCTACTCTTTCCTTAGTATGTTTTTATCCCAATGGGTTTTGCATACTAAGGTTTTAATGAGGGAAGTCTTCATAGTTTTCCAAGCTTGATCAAAACTTTTGGTCAAGCTTGAGGGGGAGTATTGACATGAATAAGAAGAGATCTGTATAAGGATCATTTACATAGTCCTGTGATATAGTCGACTACATGCCTCAACTACACTGTGATATAGTCGACTACATTGAAGATTCTCAATACTCCCCCTCAAGCTTGACCATGTGGAACAACTCAAGCTTGGAAGGATTGCTTCATGATCTTGATCAATACACCACTGCCCACTCCTTTTTGATCTTGCCACCTTGAATGGAATGCTGGAAGATACCTCAGCTAACTCTTCAACCACCTCAGTTCAGAAGCCGCATTGTAGAGTCACCTTCTTCTTCACACAGCCAAGAGTGCTCTGACCACTCTCTTGTCTAGACTCGCCAATGTCTAAACCCGGATGGCTCCATCTTCTATTCCTGGTGCAATGGTGAGGAGGAACCAGGTCCTGAAATTAGATCATTAGGAAGCTCACTCAAGTCCCCACCTCAAGCTTGAATTGAGTCTAGGTTCAGTGAGCCTGAATGAGCATCCAAACCAGGAGCACACCACCCCAACAGCTGCGCTTAAACCACTGGTCCACCTCCATGTCTTCAGCTTCAAGTACCCATGGATAACCGGCCTTCCTCATGACTTTGGTGGTGACCTTCTTCTTCCTGTGTGCCTTGAACCAGGAGCTCAACAACCTTCATGGTATGCGCTTCTTATAACCGGATACTACACCAAAACCCTCCCATTGCTCCACACAATGGACCAAGCCTTCCCCTTGAACTTAGATCATCAGGTAGCTCACTCAAGTTGAAGAAGAAGTTGAACTAGTCCGGAAGAACAAGCTACTCATGGAAGCCATGACTGGGCAATTAAATCAGTCTATGGTAGCAACCATGACCGAGATGATGATGACCAATCTTAATGAGCTCCGCAGAGAGTTCAGAGAAGAAGTAAGGAGAGCTACTGCTCAAGGTCCCAACCGAGAGACTAGGAGAGAAGAGAGACCTCATGGAACTCGACAAGAGCATGCTGGTTCTGAGGAAACTGACAACTACTATGAGCATATCAGTTCTTCCTCAAGACAAAGTAAAAGAAGACATAGGCGTGGACAAGAAGGAAGGACAAACCAGAGAGATGAGCTTGCTGGTTTGAAGATCAAAATACCCCCTTTCAATGGTAAAGCCGATCCGGATGCCTACCTTGAGTGGAAGAAGAAGATTGAGTTGGTCTTTCAGTGTAAGCAGTACATAAACCACAAGAAGATCCAGATAGCTGCTACTGAGTTCTATGACTATGCTCTAAGTTGGTGGGATCAGTACATCACTAACCGTAGAAGGAATAGAGAGGAACCTGTTGAGACTTGGACAGAGATGAAGTCTATCATGCGTAAGAGGTTTGTTCCAAGTCATTACCACAAAGACTTGCACCACAGGCTCAAGAAGCTTACTCAAGGTTCAAGATCAGTGGAGGAGTATTACCAGGAGATGGAGTTGCTCATGCTAAGGGCTAGCATATCCGAAGATAGAGAAGCAACAATGTCAAGGTTCTTGTGTGGTCTAAACCGAGAGATACAAGACAATGTTGTGATGCAACATTATGTGGAGTTAGAAGAGATGTTACACAAGGCTATTCTTGTTGAACAACATCTCAAAAGGAAGGGACATTCACGAGGGAACTATGGATCCAACCAGTTACACAACACCGAGGAAGAGAAGTCCACATATCCTAAGGAGTCTAAACCATATCAGAAAGATAACAAGGCCTATCCGAGGGAAGAAACCAAACCAAGCAGTACTCTTGACAAGGGCAAGGGCAAGGCTGAGGCTTCTAGTTCCAGAGCTCGTGATGTCAAGTGTTTCAAGTGCCAAGGACGAGGTCATTATGCCAATGAATGTACCAACAAGAGAGTCATGATCCTACTGGAAGATGGTGAGTATGCCTCTAAAGATAACAACACCGAGTCTGACCAAGAAGAAACTGAAGAAAAGCATGAAGAAGGACCGGTCCAGTGGAAGCTTTTAGTAGCAAGAAGGCTTCTAAGCTTGGAAACCAAGACTGAGGAGCTAGAGCAACGTGAGAACCTATTATATACCCGGTGCTTGGTCCAAGGGAAAGTATGCAGCCTCATAGTTGATGGAGGCAGTTGTGTGAATGTTGCTAGTGAGACAATGGTCAAGAAGTTGGGTTTGAAGGTTCAGAAACATCCAAAACCTTACCGGCTACAATGGTTGGATGAAGAGGGCACCATGAAGGTTTCAAATCAAGTTCTCATTGTTGAACAAAGGTTATAATATGATAGAGGAAGGCTTATGAAGAGGAGAGGAAATGGTTTAGAGCTGTCCACACATGTCCGTACAACTAGGCCGTACAGGCCGTACAACTTGGCCGTACAACTTGGGCAATGCAGTTTACCGCAGACGAGAAAAGTTACCCGGGTAAGAGTAACTCGACCCAGAGTTAATCTTCCAAGTTACCAAGCGGATCAAGCTTGACTGAGGCGTGCGTTTGACAGGCTGGCTCGTGCTTGAAGAGCATCTGGTCAAGATGCCAAAGGAATCTCGCGTGTGAAGCTCTCCAGCCACAAGTTTGAATTAGGCGCGCCTAGACCAGTTGACTACACATGCTTGGCGGAAAAGCTTATCCTAAACCTTATCTTTTATCCGTTGTAAACCCTTGCTTCCTCTCCTTTATATTTGTAACCTCTGTTCATTAATCAATAACAACGAAACCTTCTGTCTTTTCTCTTAGTCTCTCTCAATGGTTTCAAGTCTCTCTCAATGGTTTCAAGTCTCTCTCCCCGAGTCTCTTCTTCTTTAGTCTAAATCTCTCTCTCAGTCTCTTATTCTCGTCCTATTCTCTTAATCTCTATCAAACTTTAATAGTATCAGAGCCTGGTCCACTTGAATCTGGGTTCATTTGATCCGTTCTTGCTCAAAGTCTCAACCTTTCCGTTCATAAAGTGCAAGTTTCAATCTTTTGATTTGAAATGGAGAACATGAAGACTACTGTCATTCCGGTTACTCTCAAAGGTGGAAACTACCTTCTTTGGTCTTGTGTGGTGAAGACAGCCGTGGGAAGTAAGGGCCTTTGGAACCATTTCCTTGAAGACGAAGCTACAAAGCTAATTACTCATGAAGGCGACAAAGAAGTGGTGGTTTGTGATGAACTTAAGTGGATCCAGGAGGATAATCTGGTGATGTCCATCCTCCAGAGCTCACTGGATCCGTCGATCTTGGAGGCCTACAGCTACTGTGAGAAGGCTAAAGACCTATGGGATACTCTCCAAAAGGTGTATGGAAACATCTCAAACCTCACACGAGTGTTTGAGATCAAGAGGGCTATCAACAACCTAGCTCAAGAAGACATGGAGTTCACTAAACACTTAGGAAAGTTCTGGGCTTTGTGGTCAGAGCTTTAGATGCTAAGGCCTAATACCACAGATCTAGATTAGTTGAATGAGAGGCGTGAGCAAGACAAGGTCTTTGGGGTCTTGATCACACTCAACATTACCTACAATGATCTGATCAAACAAATCCTTAGATCCGAGAAGCTCCCCACTCTTGAAGAAGTTTGTGCTCAAATCCAGAAGGAACAAGGGTCCTTGGGGCTATTTAGAGGAAAGGGGGAGCTTACTCTTGCCAACCAAGCCGAGGTGCCTCGAGCTAACCGAGTCCATAAGTATGAAGATAGGAGGGGTGCTGGGAACTTTGAAGACAGGAGGTTCAATGGAAACTGTGATCATTGCAAAAGGCATGGTCATAAGAAGAGTCAATGTTGGATTCTCCATCCTCACCTCAAGCCTTCCAAGTTCATGAAGGTGAGGGAAGGAAGAGCTAATGTGACCTATGGAACGGGTGATCAAACAGGTGCTAGGACTTCAACCAAGGGAAATGAGACAGAAGGTCGTGAAGGTGGTGAGAGCAAGGCCCTGGTGACCTACACTGCGCATCAGCCACGCCTCAATGAGCATGAGTTCATCCGCCGGTCTGAGATGGATGCTTTCATCAAAATGCTCAAGGATAATGGTAACAGTCTTGGTAATGTTAAAGGGTATCCATTTGGTGCATATAGGGTTGCTAGTATTGTTGAACAACCGCATAGCATTCACACTGATTCTAGGATGATTGGTCATTCTCATACTGCTCATAACATGTCTAAACCATTGATAGTAGATTCTGGTGCATCTCATCATATGATTAGTGATACTAGTCTTATTAGAGATATAGAACCGGCTAATGGACATGTAATGATAGCAAATGGAGATAGGATACCCATAAGAGGTGTAGGCAAGCTGAAATTGTTTAACAAAGAATCTAGATCCTTTTACATGCCTGAGTTTACTTCAAACTTACTCTCTGTCAAGAAGTGTACCACTGATATGCATTGCAATGTTATATTCAGTCCTACTGATGTCAAGTTTCAGGATATTGAGAGCAGCCGATTGATTGGGCAAGGAGTAACCAAAGGAGATCTTTATATGCTTGAAGAGCTTAGTTATGTGCCTGATCATAGATGCTCGTTTACTTCTGTTTCTGCTCCTGTTTTGAATAAGAATGCTTTGTGGCATGCTAGACTAGGACACCCTCATGTTAGAGCTTTAAACTTAATGGTTCCAGGTGTTATGTTTGAGAATAATGACTGTGAAGCTTGTATTTTAGGCAAGCATTGTAAGACGGTGTTTCATAAATCGTCAACCATCTATGAGCATTGTTTTGATTTGATTCACTCTGATGTTTGGACTGCACCTTGCTTATCTAGAGAGAATCACAAGTATTTTGTAACATTTATAGATGAGAAGTCTAAATACACCTGGATAACCTTGATTCCATCTAAGGATAGGGTGCTTGATGCATTTAGAAAATTTCAAACTATGTGACTAACCAGTTTAATGCCAAGTTGAAAATTTTTAGATCGGATAATGGAGGGGAGTACACTAGCCAAGCATTCAAGCAACACTTATCTCAACATGGAATTCTTCATCAGACAAATTGCCCTTACACACCTCAATAAAATGGCGTGGCCGAGAGAAAGAACAGACACCTCATAGAGGTTGCAAGGTCGATGATGTTCCAGGCCAATGTCCCAAAGAAGTTCTGGAGTGATGCAGTGTCTACGGCTTGCTACTTGATCAACAGAACTCCAACCCGGATCCTTGAAGACGAGTCCCCATTTGAGGTCTTAAACAGGTGTAGACCAACCTTGGATCATCTTTGAGTCTTTGGTTGTCTATGCTTTGTGTTAAGACCAGGAGAGTTAAGGAACAAACTAGATGCAAAGAGTACCAAGGGGATGTTCATAGGGTATTCACCAACTCAAAAGGGGTACAAGTGCTATGATCCGGTTACAAGGAGGGTGCTGGTGTCAAGGGAAGTGAAGTTTGTTGAAGAAAGAGGGTATCACGAAGAGAAGAATCAAGCAGAACTGAAAGATCTTGCTTCAGATAAGGCGGCCAACCTAAGGATAATACTGGAGGGTGTTGGGATTAATCTTTCTCAAGAGCCAAGGAATGGAGGAGGACAACCTCAAGGTCCCCCCGGTACAAATCAAGAAGATCAGATTCCCCACTTCGACCATGAGGGGGGAAATGAACCTGAAGAAAATACTCAAGAAGAAGGAGAACAATCAGGTTCTCATGATCAAAGTGTGGAGCAACAAGAGCAAGAAGAAGGACAAGGGTCAGTGAATGATGAAGAAAGACAAGATCAAGAGCCGGCAGTTGAACAACAAGAGCAACAACTGAGAAGAAGCACTAGGATCAGAAACCCTCCAACCAGTTGGGTTAACACAAGAGTATACTACAATGCTCAAGCAGTGGAACATCCTTCTCGAGTGTCATGCTCTCTTGCTCACTACCCTGAAGATCATTGTGTGCTGATGGTTAACCTAGATCAGAGTTTCATTCCAAAATCTTATGATGAAGCTATGAAGGATAAAGAATGGAAGGAGCCAGTTGGTGCTGAAGCAAATGCCATGATCAAAAATGATACATGGTATGAGAGTTAACTTCCAAGAGGAAAGAAGGCAGTATTAAGTAGGTGGATCTTCACCATCAAGTAACTTGCAAACGGGAAGATAGACAGGAAGAAGACTAGACTTGTTGCAAGGGGTTTCACTCAAACATATGGTGAAGACTACTTAGACACCTTTACTCTGGTTGCAAAGCTTCATACCATCAGAATAGTATTGTCAGTTGCGGTTAATCTAAGATGGGGTCTATGGCAAATGGAGGTGAAGAATGATTTTCTTCAAGGGGAACTTGAATATGAGGTGTATATGTATCCACCACCTGGTCTTGAACCCTTGGTAAAAGAAGGGAATGTCATGAGGCTGAAGAAGGCTATATATGGTCTCAAGCAATCACCAAGAGCCTGGTACAACAAACTGAGTACTACCTTGAATGGGAGAGGCTTCAAGATATCCGAGCTCGACCATACCCTCTTCACTCTCACATCTCCGCCAGGTATCATTGTCCTTTTAGTATATGTTGATGAGACCATTATTACTGGAAGTGACAAGGAAGGTATACAAGCTACCAAAGAATACTTGAAATCTGTGTTTGAAATTAAAGATTTGGGAGAGATGAAATACTTTCTCGGAATAGAGTTGTGTAGATCCAAGGAAGGTTTATTTCTATCCCAAAGAAAGTATACACTTGATCTTTTGAAAGATGCAGGTATACCAGAAGGGAAGACAGCCAAGACACCTTTGGAAGAAGGATATAAAGTACCACGAGAGATGGAGATAGAAGACAGCCCACTCTTTCAAGATGCTAAGCTTTATAGGAAGCTTGTTGGTAAGTTAATCTACTTGACAATCACAAGACCTGATATATGCTTTGCTGTGAATCAGGTTAGCCAACACATGCAAGGACCTAAGGAGCATCACTGGAACATGGTGAACCGGCTACTCATGTACCTGAATGGAACATCAAGTCAAGGAGTTTGGATGGGGTGCAATGAGAGCACAGAAGTGGTTGGATATTGTTATGCAGATTGGGCCGGGGATAGGATGGATAGGAAGTCGACCACTGGTTATTGCACATTCATTGGTGGAAACCCTGTTACCTGGAAGAGTAAGAAGCAAAAGGTGGTGTCCTGTTCCAGTGCTGAAGCCGAGTATAGAGCCATGTTGAAGCTTACCAATGAGTTGATTTGGATCAAGGGTATATTGAAGCACTTGGGGATTGATCAAGGTACACCCATGACCATGCACTGTGACAACCAAGCAGCTGTACACATTGCCTCCAACTCAGTTTTCCACGAGAGGACTAAGCATATTGAGGTTGATTGCCATAAGGTGAGGCCAATGATAGTATCCAGAGACATCTTGCCGTGCTACACCCGGAGTGAAGATCAACTAGCTGATGTGTTTACTAAAGCAGCTAGGCAGAAGACCATTGAGTCCATCCACACTCGTCTTGGACTCATGGATCTTACCAGAAAGAACTGATCCCCTCGCCATGGGGTCTTTACTCTTTTCCTTGTTGAGGTTTTATCCCTAAGGAGGGTTTTCTTCGACAAGGTTTTTAATGAGGAAGATCTCATGGCATTCCAAGCTTGACTTGTTCCACATGGTCAAGCTTGAGGGGGAGTGTTCAACAAAGGTTATAATATGATAGAGGAAGGCTTATGAAGAGGACAGGAAATGGTTTGGAGCTGTCCGTACATGTCCGTACAACTAGGCCGTACAGGCCGTACAACTTGGCCATACAACTTGGGCAATGCAGTTTACCGAGGACGAGAAAAGTTACACGGGTAAGAGTAACTCGACCCAGAGTTACTCTTACTAGTTACCAAGCGGATCAACCTTGACTGAGGCGCACGTTTGACAGGCTGGCTCGTGCTGGAAGAGCATCTAGTCAAGATGCCAAAGGAATCTTGCGTGTGAAGCTCTCCAGCCACAAGTTAGAATTAGGCGCACCTAGACCGGTTGACTACACATGCTTGGCGGAAAATCTTATCCTAAACCTTATCTTTTATCCGTTGTAAACCCTTGCTTCCTCTCCTATATATTTGTAGCCTCTGTTCATACTTGTGCAACGAGTATGGAGAAGGCTGTGGACAGCTTCTGAGTGTGCAAGAGACTGAGGAACATCAAGGAGAAGTCTATGAAAGTTTTCAGAGGTTTTGGTTGTGTAAGTGAGAGAAACCCCAATGGGGAAGATGAGAGCTTGTTTAGGTCGAAATGAGAGTGAGACTGATGAGAGAGAGAGAGTAAACGAGAGACTAGGTTTTTGGGGAGACTAGAGAGAGATTAGAGAGAGACTAAGAGATTTGTGAAGAGAAAGGGGAGAACCCCCTATTCAGCTTATCTTATTAACTCGACAATGCTCTCTTTAAATAGAGAAGTGAGGATTACATAGGGTTTACAAGAGAAATCAACAAGCATGTGAAGTCAACAAAAATTAGGCGCCTAATTTGAATTCCATGGACAGGAATGCTCACACGCATAGACCAGGCTGTCACTTGCTGTCTAAAGGGAGAAGAGTATGGCTGAGAATGCACCAACACGCCTCATGTATCTGTCCAAAGACCAGTCCACATTCAGCTCTTCTTTTCAAGTCTAGATAAGGCTCGTCCTTATCCACAAACGGTAAGTAGCAAAGGCTTCTCGCCTGATCCCCTCAAGATGCCATCCGGATACCTTCTTCTTCCTTTCTTCTTTCTAGAGTTCTTGTTGCCTTGTGCATCAAGGTTCCACCATGGGAGTGTACGGATTAGGGTTTGGTCCGTACACTTTTTGCCCTATTTTTGCACAAACCCAAAACATCCTCATTTGGTCGAATGTAAAGTTTTCGGGTCGCCCTAGTCCGTACAGGCCGTACAGTCCGTACAGGCCGTACAGTCCATACAGGCCGTACAGTCCGTACGGCCATACAGTACGGACCGCCCTAACTTTGCACATCGACCAAATGACTCCAAACTTCACCCAAATCTTTTTCCTTCATTGTAAACCCTTCCTGGACCCTTTTATAGCTCAGCATTGCCTTCTGGACCCTCCTTAGTTCTTGACAGAACTTCCACAAAGGTTTGGTCCTTCTTTGTTCAATAACCTCTAGTGATTGATTATCAAATAAAACCCTCCTTAGGGATAAAACCTTGATAAGGAAAAGAGTAAGCTCCTTCAAAGCCTAGGGATTGGCCATTGAGATCTTTGTGTCTAAACCAGTGTGGTGGACACAAATAACTCTCGATCATGGCCTAACTGGTGCAGCAATGATCTACATCTCTTGCGCACTCATCATACTTCTCTTGACCTCTTCATAGACCCGGTCTGGGTCTCCCCCTCTCAACTGACTTCACAGCCATCTTAGAGAAGCTAGGAAATGACCTTGATCATCTTCAGTGAGGCTCAAGCCTTGGTACTCTTTAACTCAGCCTGATCTTGGTCTCTCCCCCTTTCACCTATCCTCCTGATAGGTTCAAGTGCTAGGACACACCAGATCATCCTTGATAAAGTAACCAGTACCTGATACATTATTCCACAAGTGTATCAGTCCTCAAGAGATAAACCTAACATGAATGTATATAAAGATAAGTTCAGGTTTACTCCATTGTCTAAATGGTGAGGAGTAGCTTCTCTTGGGATCAAACCTTGACTAATCATCAAGTTTGATCACCAATGTCACAAGCTCTACAACAGATTAAACTAGACATTATCAAGTTCTAATCTTTGCAAGCAACCTCTCTAAGCACAAGCAAGATGATTTCAGATTAGAGACAAGCTACTTAGGCATTTTTAAAGCTCCTTAATCTGCATCTGACATGAATCTAGATACATCAATATAAGGCAGCAACAAGATGATAATATGCAATAACCTTAATCAGTCTCTAACTCATGAATGCAACCGGTTTAGATACCTTTAATCAACATCAAACACACATTCGTTTAGAGCTGGGACTAAGCATCATTATCACCAAACAACATCAGTCTCAATGCAACAACCTTAGGCGATTTCATTTCATGAAAGCAAGAAGGTTTAGACATACTACTAACTCCCTAACAAGCTTCACTAGAATCAGGTTAATCATTTTCTCAAACACCAAGCAAGTCTCTATAAGCATCCTGGGACAGATTCTAAATCCTTTTCAGTTCATTTAGCAATCTTAAACATATCCTCAGGTTATTCAACTCAACACTTCACACAACCAGTCATTTTCACACTCAAAATCAAGAAGGGACAGTAATAGCTTACAGCCAAGGAATCGGATGTTAAAGTAAAGAAAGGAATGACCAGAAGAAGAAGCTGGTTGATGATTTAAAGAGAGTTCATCAAGAGAAGCCAATTTGGTTATGTCCATACAGACTTGCTCCACAAGCAATCATCTTGACCTAACTTACCTTGAAAGGAAAGAAAAGAAGTGGGAAGGCTTAAGGGACGTTCCTAAGCTCCAGAAAACATAGGCTACTCAGTTTGAATTCAAAAAGAAGGATATGGTTTGAATTAGGCAAAGAAAAGTCACATGGGTGCATAAGGAGTTGTAGCAGACCTGTCACTATCACCATGGAGACCACACCCTGCCTCCTGTCCCTTTCTTCTCTTCCTGGACGAGCCAGACCTTGGCTGTATCCCCTTTGGCCTCTTCTCATTCTCTAAAGAATTATTTGTTTATGTTTTCATGTTTTAGTAATTGTTTAATCATGTGTATTGCCTATTTAAAGGATTCTCCATCACTTGTAACATATAACCTGAATCAATACAAGTTTCTCTCTCTAAATTCGTGTGTGTCTCTCTCTCTCTCTCTTTCTTGTGTCTAAACAATATTCATAATGTGAGGAGTTAAGCATTATGGTTTAGAGGCTGCCTTACCTCTTTCTCTCTTAAGGCAACCTAATACTTGTAAAACTCACTCTAAACTCTTCTTTATCTCTTCTTAAGCTCTAGATTACTGATTCTATTTCTCATTCTCCTTAAGTGACAAACTGAAAGTGTTTTGTCACTTCTCAAGGATCAGATTCAAACTAGAGATTCTTTGCCACACATAACCAGTTTGCTTTCTAGGAACTTGGTTATAGTGTAGGCTGTGTAAGAGGATTCAACCACCAGGTAGTTGTCTCTTCTTTTGAATGGTGAGTTACTGTTGTATAGTTGAAGAGATTCAGTTACAAGTTAACTGAATACTCTCTTGACATGAGACAAACACTCATGAATTCCAACAGCGGATTGATTCCTTGTGAAAGTTTGAGAGAATCTGAGTGTGGAGAGCGAGAATGAGAGACTAAGAACACGATTTAGACTAGAAAGGAGAAGACTTGACATGAGAGATTTCGATCCATTGAGAGAGACTAAAGAAAGAGTCTAAGAGAGACTAAAAGATTTTGTTTTATTGATTAATGAACCGAGGTTACAAATATATAGGAGAGGAAGTAAAGCTTTACAACGGATAGATGATAAGGTTTAGGATAAGCTTATCCACCAAGCATGTGGAGTCAACCGGTCTAGGTGCGCCTAATTCAAACTTGTGGCTGGAGTGCTTCACACGCGAGATTCCTTTGGCATATTGACCAGATTCTCTTCCAGCCTCGAGTCAGCCTGTCAAACGCGCCCCTTATCCATTCAGTCAAGCTTGATCCTCTTGGTAACTATTAAGAGTAACTCTTGGTCGAGTTACTCTTACCCGGGTAACTTATCATCCAAGGTAATCTTGCTTGCCCACATGTACGGCATGTACGGCCTAGTTGTACGGATCTGTACGGACATGTACGGATCACTCTAAACCTCTTCCTTTCCTCTTAATAAGTCTTCCTCTCTCAAGTTATAACCTCTGTTCAACACTCCCCCTCAAGCTTGACCATGTGGAACAAGTCAAGCTTGGAATGCCATGAGACCTTCCTCATTAGAAACCTTGCCAAAGAAAACTCTCCTTAGGGAAAAAACCTCAACAAGGAAAAGAGTAAAGACCCTATGGCGAGGGGATCAGTTATTTCTGGTAAGATCCATGAGTCCAAGTCGAGTGTGTATGGACTCAATGGTCTTCTGCCTAGCTGCTTTGGTAAACACATCAGCTAGCTGATCTTCACTCCGGGTGTAGCATGGCAAGATGTCTCCGGATACTATCATTTGCCTCACCTTATGCAATCAACTTCAATATGCTTTGTCCTCTCGTGGAACACTGAGTTGGAGGCAATGTGTATAGCTGCTTGGTTGTCACAATGCATGGTCATAGGTGTGGCTTGTTCAATCCCCAAGTGCTTCAGTATACCCTTTATCTAAACCAACTCGTTTGTGAGCTTCAGCATGGCTCTATACTCAACTTCAGCACTGGAACATGACACCACCTTTTGCTTCTTACTCTTCCAAGTAACCAGGTTTCCCCCAATGAATGTGCAATAGCCAGTGGTAGACTTCCTGTCCATCCTATCTCCAGCCCAATCCGCATCACAATATCCAACCACTTCAGTGCTCTCATTGCAACCCATCCAAACTCCTTGCTCTGATGATCCATTCAGGTACAAGAGTATCCGCTTCACCATGTTCCAATGATGCTCCTTAGGCCCGTGCATATGTTGACTCACCTGGTTCACAGCAAACCATATATCAGCTCTTGTAATTGTCAAATTGATCAACTTACCAACAAGCTTTCTGTAAAGCTTGGCATCTTGAAAAAGTGGACTGTCTTCTATCTCCCCCTCTCGTGGGACTTTATATCCTTCCTCCAAGGGTGTCTTGACTGTCTTCCCTCCTTGTATACATGCATCTTTCAAAAGATCAAGTGTATACTTTTTTTGGGATAGAAATAAACCTTCCTTGGATCTACACAATTCTATTCCAAGAAAGTATTTCATCTCTCCCAAGTCTTTGATTTCAAACACAGATTTCAAGTATTCTTTGGTAGCTTGTATACCTTCCTTGTCACTTCCAGTAATGATGATATCATCAGCATATACTAGAAGGACAATGACACCTGAGGGAGATGTGAGGGTGAAGAGGGTGTGGTCGAGCTCGGATCTCTTGAAGCCTCTTCCATTCAAGGTTGTACTCAGTTTGATGTACCATGCTCTTGGTGATTGCTTAAGACCATATATTGCCTTCTTCAGCCTCAGGACATTTCCTTTCTTTACCAAGTGTTCAAGACCCGGTGGTGGGTACATATACACCTCATCTTCAAGTTCTCCTTGAAGAAAAGCATTCTTCACATCCATCTGCCATAGCCCCCATCTTAGATTAACAGCAAATGACAACACTATTCTGATGGTATGAAGCTTTGCAACTGGAGCAAATGTGTCTAAGTAGTCTTCACCATATGTTTGAGTGAAACCCCTTGCAACAAGTCTGGTTTTATTCCTATCTATCTTCCCGTTTGCAAGATACTTGATGGTGAAGATCCACTTACTTGACACTCCCTTCTTCCCTCTTGGAAGTTCACTCTCATACCAAGTATCATTCTTGATCATGGCATTGGCTTCAGCGACCAACCGACTCCTTCCATTCCTTATCCTTCATAGCTTCATCATAAGACTTTGGGATGTAACTTTGATCCAGGTTAACCATCAGCACACAATGATCTTCAGGGTAGTGAGCAAGAGAGCATGAAACTCGAGATGGGTGTTCCACTGCTTGAGCATTGTAGTACACTCTGGTGTTAACCCAATTGGCTGGAGGGTTTCTGATCCTAGTGCTTCTCCTCAGTTGTTTCTGTAAATTTTATGAAGAACAGAGTGAAGAACACTCAAGAACAAGAGAGAGAGTGTGTTTGATCCAGAAATGAAAGGAGAGAGAGTGAGAATAGTGTTATTTCGTGAGAGAGACAGAAGAATAAAGAAGGATTGATTTCCTTGGTTTGTTTGTTCTGCCTACAATACATATTTAAGGAAAGCTAATACAAGCCAAGACAAGGAAGATAAGAATAAACAATTCTGGTGCCTCAGGCTGAAAAGGACAGCTCTCCAACGGATTGATTCCTTAAGAGGAACATGTGACTTATACTATATTTAAATCAGCAAGTTGTGTATCTGGTTCCCTTGCTTCCCAACTGTCTCTTATCTCTTTCCAAGTAAACCAGACGAGTTTAGTTCCTTTTCTCTGCCTTCCCATACTCTGCCTTGCCTTACAAGGCATTCTAGGTCAAGAGTGTTCAAATGCACTGTCCATAAAGGTTGTATAAACCAGACCCAAATTATTCATCTAAATGGCAACCTCTTCTCATCCTTGTCTCTTATTTATTTCTTCATGTCCATACTCCCCCTCAAGCTTGACTATAGAGGTGAGTCAAGCTTGGAAGACCATGAAGAACTCCCTCATTAAAACCTTAGCTGCAAAACCAAGTGGGATAAGAACATACTAAGGAAAAAGAGTAGAGCCTTCATGGCTAAGGGGTTCATGTAGCATCCCCAAATCTGGATAAGGCCTTCGGGCACGGCCATGGTGCGGGGGAAACGCACTGGTCAGGTCATGTGACCTAAGGACAAGCGTACCATGGTTGGGAGGGATGGTTAAGTGCATCAGTATGCTGAGACTTGACCAGAATTGGATAGAGACAAGTAAATAAGGACCGGATGAGTGCTAAGGCAGCTGGTGAGTAAAGGGAAGTAGCTCAATCAGCTAGGGCAAGCTCAGGGTAAGCTTACACTAAGCTTAAGTCAAATCCCATAGGTGAATCGCAAGCTTAACCAGCTGGGGCAAGCTTGGAGCAGCTCCCACTAGCTAGGGCTAGCTCCAGCAGTTAGATTCTTAGCTCCATCAGCTGGTACAAGCTCAGGGTAGCTCACACTAGATTAGGTCAGCTCCAGCAGCTGGACCACTAGCTCACTCAGCTGGAGTAGCTGGCATTCAGCTCAACTCAGCTGGGTGGAGTGTTATGATCCGGGCCAGTGTGGTCGGGTCATGGGCGGTTTTGGTCTGGTTGGTTGTGGGTCGATCACAATGGGCCCATGGGTCAAGGGCTGATCATGTTGAGTACTTGGGAAAGCAGGCCAGACATCAGGATATGGATGTGGGCTTATGTTTCGTCCAGCCCAAAAGGAAGAAGGGGCAGTTCCAGGCGGTTGGAGGCAGTTTGGCCGAATGGGTGTAAACTGCCCAAACGGTTGTGCCTGTTCGCCCAGGCAGTTGGCCGACCCCTTTCCCTATAAAAACACAGCCATGGGGACGAAAATAGGGACAATTTTCCCGAAGGAAAGCTCTGCCCAAATTGTGACAGAGAGAAAGAAAGATAGAGAGAGAGAGAGAGAGAGAGAGATCCAAAGGGGTGGCCGTGTGGGTTGTTGGTGAATTCCGACCAGAAGGGTGTCCGTGTGGCTTGAAGATCGGTTGATGATGGTTATCAGAGGAAAGGATAAGGACGTGGAGAAAGGCTTGAGCACTCCTGAGCGTACGCCCAAGGTGAGTGGGATGGTCCGAACCATCCTACCATGGCCCCGGGTGGAATTCCGTGTAGGCTGTGATTGGATTGGTTGGAACAGACCCATCTCTTCTCTTTTCCTTTCTGGTATACTCGTTTTCTCCTTTATTCTGAATGTGTTGGGTGATTCCGACATAGAATGGCCAAACCACGGCCTTGGTTGTTCAGTGAAACTCTCCATGGCCTTGGTTGGACAGGTATGTTCGGATCTCTTAGTTCCGTATGGAATTGATGGGATCCGACCATGGATTCCTCTTAATGGGGATTTATCATGAATTATCATGTATTTAGATTGGGTTTATCAAACCAAATCAATGGTGGTCAGTTATGGCCGGTTTGGTGGAAATTGGCCGAATTCTATGTGAAGGAGGCCGGTTCTCACCAATCTGATTGTGGATTCTTCTTAATTGATATTTTTAGGAGATTATCATGAGTTTTATAATCAGTTTAAGTACTTTCAAAAAGGGTCAGAAATGGACCCGACCATGGGCAGATCTGGTACAGTCGGGGTAATGGACTGGGCTGGATCGGATTAGACTGACCAGGTGTTGATTCTGGTGTTAGGATAGTCTTAGTGAATATCCTGGTGTGATCGTGACTTGGTGTACTGATTGAGATAGTTTGGGAACTTAGACTAGGTGAACCGAACCATGCAATAGAACTTGGGAATGTTAAGCTATCGGATTACTTATGTTATTCTATTGTGTGTATGTTGGTTTCAGGATCTGATCAGGACCATGGCAAGGGCAAGGAACCATGAGGACCAGGCTGTGGATGGATGTGTGGGTGGGATAGTATAGTATTGTACTTTAATATGAACTTATGGTAGCCTAATGTGCAAACTGAATGATATGACTACATTGTATGGTTTACATGTTTGTTATTAATAAAGATACAATTTCTCTTAGTGTCTAGACTTAGGGTTGGAATGTATGAACCTCACTGGATCGAAAATGACTTAGTAAATTATGGAACATTAAAAGAGAACAAACACCCTATGATCTAGCTAAGTAAGGCCGCGGGTCCATGTTGGGCTTAACAGCCAGGAACGGGTCTTACAAGTTGGTATCAGAGCGGAGTTGATTCTAGGATTAGTTTGGGGTTGGGTTAGTCACCACACATTCGGCTGGGTCCCATGGTAAGGTCTGGTTGTTTGTTTAGTCTAAGGATTTGTTTGGGGATATTTGTTAAGTCTAGTGGACTAACTCGATTTGATTACTTGTTTTGAATCCCAAGGGTGGAAAGAGCAAGTCTAAGACTCGGAAGGGAAAGGAGGCTACTGGAGCATCCGGTCAGGTGGGTACAAATGATGTGAATCTGGCCGCAACATTGCCAATCCAAACGAATTTGGGTAACGTTGGGATCGGATTGTCTACTGATCAGCCCAACCCGGCTGAGGTTCATATGGAGGGAACTAATGGGGTTGTTGGTTCTGGACAGCAACAACATGAGGAGCATGGGGGTGAGGGTGAATCCTCACATGCTGGACGTATGGATGACCAGAATGTGGCTACGGGTGGTAGGGCAACTGGTCGAGTGAATCAGGCTGTGGAACCAACCATGCATGAGGTTTTGGAGGTCATGAAGGCTATGGGGGCTTAGATGCTGGCTTTGACTCAGGCGATTACACCTTTGGGTCAGGCCATACCAATCCAGACAGATATTCCCCTTGGGAACCCTCCGATTGGTCGTACCACAGCAGCTCAGGCAGCCGAAGGAGTGGCTCCGGCGCAAGTGGAACATGTGGCTGAAGTGATTGAGATTGATCCCCCAGCCAGGGCAGCCTGGAAAGTTGATTACTTGAAAGTGCTGGAGCACATCTCCAAGT
Organism: Moricandia arvensis; assembly: GCA_905132765.1. Taxonomy (NCBI): domain Eukaryota; kingdom Viridiplantae; phylum Streptophyta; class Magnoliopsida; order Brassicales; family Brassicaceae; genus Moricandia; species Moricandia arvensis. The sequence goes on from CAJHQP010000662.1 coordinate 40,894, forward strand.
TGGAGACCAAACACTTTGCTGGAAGTGTTGACCCTATGGAGGCTGACGAGTGGAGAACCAGGCTGGTTCGAAACTTCAAATCCACACGATGTCCTGAGGAGTATCAGAAGGACATTGCAGTGCACTTCCTGGAGGGAGATGCACATAACTGGTGGTTGGCTCTAGATAAGCGTACAAATGGTGCCCTTGTGCGTTTTGCGGATTTTGAGGTTGAGTTCAACCACAAGTACTTTCCAGCTGAGGCTTGGGATTGTTTGGAGGCCAAGTTCTTGGACTTGGTCCAGGGACGCAGGTCAGTACGAGAGTATGAGGAGGAGTTTAATCGACTCAGGCGCTATGTGTGTAAGGAATTGGAGGATGAGGCAGTTCAGGTGAGACGGTTCATCAGAGGCCTTAGGGCTGAACTTAGGACCTACTGCTCAGTCCGCACCTTCCCAAGAGTGACTGAGCTGGTTGAAAGGATGGCCTTGCTGGAGGTCAACCTTGCAGATGAACATAAACAAAAGGTTAAGAGTGTGGTGGTGTAATCTAGTCACAATGGTGACCGGAAAAGGAAGAGGGACCAGGTTGAGGAGGGTAAAACCTCAAGTGGTAGACCTGTGTGCCCTAAGTGTGGCCGTCATCATGGAGGGGAATGCTGGAGAGCAATGGGAGCCTGTCTCCGTTGTGGTAAGATGGACCACTCAGCTCATGACTGTCCCAGGCAGGAGCAAGGGGATGGTGGGTATACTAGGACTTGCCATTATTGTGGAAAGAGGGGACACCTCCGAAAGGATTGTCCTAAGCTGGCAGCCGGGGCTAACCAGAGCCGTGGAGAGGCCAGTAAGCCGGACCAGAACCGCGGGCAGCCATCAGCAGCGCGTGTGTATGAGCTGTCCAAGGATGAGAACAAGACTGGACCATTCCTAGCAATCACTGGTAATGTGTCTGATCCTACTCTTTTCAATTCAGTAGGATTCCATGGTATGGAACCTAGGATGGTTAGATATTTAGTTTGGGTCATATGTAGGGATCCTAAGTATTGGTGGTGTGGAAACACATGTACTTTTCGATACTGGAGCTACACATAGTTTTGTGAGTCCGGGGATGCTCGGAAAGGGGTTGTTCCAGTTGGGAACGGGGGATTGTCCTGGGGTAGTGAATGCGGCTGGTGGCCAAGTCATGCGTTCACTAGGGGTGGTTCAGGACGTCCCAGTGGTGATCCAGGACAGGGTCATGCCTGTGGATCTTGTGGCAGTCCACCTAAAGAATCACGAGGTGATCTTAGGTATGGATTGGCTTGGAAAGAATCGGGCCACTCTTGACTGTCACCGGGGGCGTGTGCTTTTTGAGATTGGGTGTGGGACTCCGATCAAGTTCCAAGGTATACGTCCAACCTCTGGATGCTTGGTGGTGTCAGCTATCCAGTGTGATAGAATGCTGAGGAAGGGTTGTGAAGCTTATTTAGCCACAATCGCCACTAAGGAGGTTGTAGGGGGTGGTGACCCGGAGGGAATACCGCTGGTTGGTGAGTTCCAGGATGTGTTTTGGGCACTACAGGGCATTTCCCCTGATAGGTCGGACCCTTTCATAATAGAACTCGAACCAGGGACGGCCCCATTATCCAAAAGTCCCTACAGAATGGCTCCTGCCGAAATGGCCGAGCTTAAGAAACAGCTTGAGGAATTGCTGGATAAGGGTTTCATACGACCAAGTGTGTCACCCTGGGGAGCACCAGTCCTCTTTGTGAAAAAGAAGGATGGTAGTTTCAGATTGTGTATTGACTATCGAGGGTTGAACCGGGTGACTGTGAAGAATAAGTACCCATTGCCTCGGATAGATGAGTTGTTAGATCAACTCAAGGGAGCAAAGTGGTTTTCCAAAATAGATTTGGCCTCAGGGTATCATCAAATTCCCATTGAACCAAATGATGTAAGGAAAACAGCCTTTCGGACCAGGTATGGCCACTATGAGTTTGTGGTCATGCCATTTGGACTAACCAATGCACCAGCAGCTTTCATGAAGATGATGAACAGCATTTTTAGGGAGTTCTTAGATGAGTTTGTGATCATCTTTATTGATGATATCTTGGTCTATTCCAAGACCAAGGAGGATCATGAGAAACATCTGAGAGCAGTGTTGGGACGATTGAGAGAACAACGGCTCTTTGCCAAATTGAGCAAGTGCAGTTTTTGGCAAAGGAGTGTTGGGTTCCTGGGCCACATTGTATCCGACAAAGGGGTGTCCGTTGACCCAGAAAAGATCAAGGCCATCCAGGAATGGCCTAGACCAAAGAGTGCTACGGAGGTTAGGAGTTTCTTGGGTTTGGCCGGGTACTACAGAAAGTTTGTCAAGGGGTTTGCAAGTTTGGCTCAACCTATGACACAACTAACTGGAAAAGATGTGAAGTTCATATGGACTGAGAAGTGTGAGACATGTTTCTCAGCACTTAAGGACATGCTGACCAGTGCACCCGTACTGGCGTTGCCAGAGGCAGACAACCCATATGTGGTATACACAGATGCATCCATCACTGGATTGGGATGTGTACTGACCCAACATGGCAAGGTCATTGCTTATGCCTCTAGGCAATTAAGGAAGCATGAGGGAAACTACCCAACCCACGACCTAGAGATGGCCGCAGTGGTATTTGCCCTCAAATTATGGCGATCATACTTGTATGGTGCCAAGGTCCAGATCCTAACCGACCACAAGAGCCTCAAGTATATATTCACTCAACCCGAGTTGAATTTGAGACAGAGGAGATGGATGGAATTTGTGGCCGATTATGATCTTGAAATTTCTTACCACCCAGGTAACAAACTTGGTGGCTGATGCTTTGAGCCGGAGAAGGGCCGAGGTATCAGCTGAAAGGGATGCAGATGTGCTGGAAGGAATGGTCCGGACATTGCATCTGGACACATTGGTCAGCGAGGACGAGCCATTGGGTTTAGAAGCGGTGAACCAGGCTGATCTTCTTACCAGGATTAGACAAGCACAGAGCTTGGATGAGAACCTACAAAAGGTTGCTCGCAATGAGCTGACTGAGTATCAGATCACCTCAGATGGCACCATTTTAGTGCGTGGTCAAGTGAGTGTACCCAATGATAGGAGTCTTAAGGAGGAAATTATGAGGCAATCTCATAAGTCCAAGTTCTCAGTACATCCTGGTGCCACCAAGATGTACCAAGATATCAAGAGATACTATCATTGGATACGGATGAAGGTGGACATAGCAGAGTGGGTCTCTAAGTGTTCTACCTGTCAGTTGGTTAAGGCAGAGCATCAAGTCCCTAGTGGCTTACTCCAGAGCCTACCTATTCCAGAGTGGAAGTGGGATCATATTACGATGGATTTTGTAACGGGTTTTTCCTACCACTAGGAAGAAGAATGATGCGATCTGGGTGATCGTGGACCGACTGACTAAATCGGCTCACTTCCTAGCCATAAAGAAAGGAGATGGAGTTGACCAGATTGTGCACACGTACATGAATGAGATTGTACGGCTGCATGGGGTTCCATCTAGTATTGTGTCAGACAGAGATCCGAGGTTCACCTCTAGGTTCTAGAGAGCCTTCCAAAAAGCCTTAGGAACTAGAGTGAATATGAGTACTGCGTACCACCCACAAACAGATGGGCAGTCTGAACGCACCATCAGGACATTGGAGGATATGCTGAGAGCATGTGTTCTAGATTGGGGTGATTCATGGGAGAAGCATTTGCCTTTGGTGGAGTTTGCTTACAACAACAGCTTCCACCGGAGCATAGGGATGTCGCCATATGAAGCTTTATATGGATGACCATGCAGGACACCAGTATGCTGGACCCAAGTGGGGGAGCGTAGCATGATTGGACCTCAGATAGTGGAGGAGACAACTGAGAAAATCAAGTTCATCCAGAACCGGATGAAGGCAGCTCAGGATCGACAAAAACACTATGCTGACAAGCGTAGGAAGGATCTTGAGTTTGAAATTGGTGATATGGTCTACCTGAAGATGATTACTTTCAAAGGTAGAGTAAGAATCTCCGGTAGGAGAAAGTTGGATCCAAGGTACTTAGGTCCCTTCCGGATCAGTGAAAGGATTGGGGAAGTGGCCTACAAGTTGGAACTACCATCAGCAATGGATGCGTTCCACAATGTGTTCCATGTATCCCAACTTCGGAAGTGTTTGTCAGACCAAGATGTTTACATTCCTCAGATTCCAGTAGACCTTGGGACGAACCTGAACTTAGAGACAAGGCCAATTCGAATCGTGGACAGGATGGAGAAAGCAACTAGGAATAAGGTGGTTCAAATGGTTAAGGTAATCTGGGGAAGTAATGGGCGTGAGGAAACAACTTGGGAAACTGAAGCCAGAATCAGGGCTGAATTTCCTAAGTGGTTTGAGCAATATGAAACCAGAGATGTACTTGTTCTGGATTCGAGGACGAATCCAATTCAAGTGGGGGAGACTTGTAGCATCCCCAAATCTGGATAAGTCCTTCGGGCACGGCCATGGTGCGGGGGAAACGCACTGGTCAGGTCATGTGACCTAAGGACAAGCGTACCATGGTTGGGAGGGATGGTTAAGTGCATCAGTATGCTGAGACTTGACCAGAATTGGATAGAGACAAGTAAATAAGGACCGGATGAGTGCTAAGGCAGCTGGTGAGTAAAGGGAAGTAGCTCAATCAGCTAGGGCAAGCTCAGGGTAAGCTTACACTAAGCTTAAGTCAAATCCCATAGGTGAATCGCAAGCTTAACCAGCTGGGGCAAGCTTGGAGCAGCTCCCACTAGCTAGGGCCAGCTCCAGCAATTAGATTCTTAGCTCCATCAGCTGGTACAAGCTCAGGGTAGCTCACACTAGCTTAGGTCAGCTCCAGCAGCTGGACCACTAGCTCACTCAGCTGGAGTAGCTGGCATTCAGCTCAACTCAGCTGGGTGGAGTGTTATGATCCAGGCCAGTGTGGTCGGGTCATGGGCGGTTGTGGTCCGGTTGGTTGTGGGTCGATCACAAATGGCCCATGGGTCAAGGGCTGATCATGTTGGGTACTTGGGAAAGCAGGCCAGACATCAGGATATGGATGTGGGCTTATGTTTCGTCCAGCCCAAAAGGAAGAAGGGGCAGTTCCAGGCGGTTGGAGGCAGTTTGGCCGAATGGGTGTAAACTGCCCAAACGGTTGTGCCTGTTCGCCCAGGCAGTTGGCCGACCCCTTTCCCTATAAAAACACAGCCATGGGGACGAAAATAGGGACAATTTCCCCGAAGGAAAGCTCTGCCCAAATCGTGACAGAGAGAAAGAAAGATAGAGAGAGAGAGAGAGAGAGATCCAAAGGGGTGGCCGTGTGGGTTGTTGGTGAATTCCGACCAGAAAGGTGTCCATGTGGCTTGAAGATCGGTTGATGATGGTTATCAGAGGAAAGGATAAGGAAGTGGAGAAAGGCTTGAGCACTCCTGAGCGTACGCCCAAGGTGAGTGGGATGGTCCGAACCATCCTACCATGGCCCCTGGTGGAATTCTGTGTAGGCTGTGATTGGATTGGTTGGAACAGACCCATCTCTTCTCTTTTCCTTTCTGGTCTACTCGTGTTCTCCTTTATTCTGAATGTGTTGGGTGATTCCGACATAGAATGGCCAAGCCACGGCCTTGGTTGTTCAGTGAAACTCTCCATGGCCTTGGTTGGACAGGTATGTTCGGATCTCTTAGTTCCGGATGGAATTGATGGGATCCTACCATGGATTCCTCTTAATGGGGATTTATCATGAATTATCATGTATTTAGATTGGGTTTATCAAACCAAATCAATGGTGGTCAGTTATGGCCGGTTTGGTGGAAATAGGCCGAATTCTATGTGAAGGAGGCCGGTTCTCACCAATCTGATTGTGGATTCTTCTTAATTGGGATTTTTAGGAGATTATCATGAGTTTTAATAATCGGTTTAAGTACTTTCAAAAAGGGTCAGAAATGGACCCGACCATGGGCAGATCTGGTACAGTCGGGGCAATGGACTGGGCTGGATCGGATTAGACTGACCAGGTGTTGATTCTGGTGTTAGGATAGTCTTAGTGAATATCCTGGTGTGATCGTGACTTGGTGTACTGATTGAGATAGTTTGGGAACTTAGACTAGGTGAACCGAACCATGCAATAGAACTTGGGAATGTTAAGCTATCGGATTACTTATGTTATTCTATTGTGTGTATGTTGGTTTCAGGATCTGATCAGGACCGTGGCAAGGCCAAGGAACCATGAGGACCAGGCTGTGGATGGATGTGTGGGTGGGATAGTATAGTATTGTATTGTAATATGAACTTATGGTAGCCTAATGTGCAAACTGAATGATATGACTACATTGTATGGTTCACATGTTTGTTATTAATAAAGATACAATTTCTCTTATTGTCTAGACTTTGGGTGTTGGAATGTATGAACCTCACTGGATCGAAAATGACTTAGTAAATTATGGAACATTAAAAGAGAACAAACACCCTATGATCTAGCTAAGTAATGCCGCGGGTCCATGTTGGGCTTAACAGCCAGGAACGGGTCTTACAGTTCATGCCTGAGTGATGTCAATGAGTCCAAGCTTGGAATATATGGGCTCACACACCTTGGTACTTGCGGCCTTAGTGAAGATGTCTGCTAGCTGATCTTCACTCCTTGTGTAGCATGGTAATATAACTCCTTGTATCACCATCTGTCTTACTTTGTGGCAGTCTACTTCAATGTGTTTAGTTCTCTCATGGAACACTGAGTTTGAAGCAATGTGTATAGCTGCCTGGTTATCACAATGCATTGTGATTGGAGCAGTGATCTCTATACCCAAGTCTTTGAGAAGACCTTTGATCCAAACCAACTCATTTGTAAGCTTCCTCATGGCTCTATATTCAGCTTCAGCACTTGAACATGAGACCACCTTCTGCTTCTTGCTTTTCCATGTGACCAGATTACCTCCAATGAAAGTGCAATAGCCAGTAGTCGATTTCCTGTCATTCCTATCTCCTGCCCAATCAGCATCACAATACTCAACTACTTCTGTATTGCCATTGAATCCCATCCATACTCCTTGACCAGGAGCTCCACTGAGGTATCTAAGTATCCTTTCCACCATTTTCCAGTGATGAACCTTTGGCACTTGCATATGCTGGATCACCTGGTTCACAGCAAATCAAATATCAGGTCTGGTATTGGTTAAATAGATTAACTTACCCACTAGTCTTTTGTATTGCTTTGGATCATCAAATGGTGTATCTTCATACTCCCCTCACGCAAGATCTTATAGCCATCTTCCAATGGAGTCTTAGCTGGTTTCTCTCCAAGCATACCTGCTCCACTCAACAAATCAAGTGTGTACTTTCTTTGGGATAAGAAGAGCCTCTCTTTAGATCGGCATACTTCAATTCCAAGAAAGTACTTTAGCTCACCCAAATCCTTAATATCAAATACAGATTTCAAGTAAGCTTTAGTGGTTTGTATACCTTCTTTGTCACTTCCTGTGATGATGATATCATCAACATACACAAGGCTGACTACTATACCTTGTTGGCTGGTGAGAGTGAATAGAGTAAGGTCTACCTCAGATCGACTGAATCCTTTTCCATTCAGAGTGGTGCTGAGCTTGTGGTACCAGGCTCTTGGCGATTGTTTCAGCCCATAGATAGCTTTCTTGAGTCTCCACACATTACCCGGTTTAACCATGTCTTCTAGACCAGGAGGAGGGCGCATGTACACTTCATCTTCTAGTTCCCCTTGAAGAAAAGCATTCTTCACATCCATTTGCCATAAGTCCCACTCCAAGTTAGTTGCAAGTGAGAAGATGATTCTAATGGTGTGAAGCTTTGCTACTGGTGCAAAGGTATAAAGGTAATCTTCTCCATAAGTTTGGGTGAATCCTCTTGCAACCAGCCTTGTCTTCTTTCTTTCTGGTTTTCCATTGGCTAGGTAATTGATGGTGAATAGCAGTCGGCTTGTCACTACTTTCTTGCCTTTGGGAAGCTCAGTTTCGAACCAGGTATCATTCTTGATCAAAGCATTGATCTCATCTCCAACTGAGTCTCTCCATTCATCATCTTCCATGGCCTCTTCATAAGTCTTTGGAATGTAATCTTGATCCAAGTTGCTCATGAAGACTTGATGTTCCTCTGGATAGTGGGCTAATTAACACATTGCTTGAACCGGATGTGCAACTGCATTGGCATTGAAATACACTCTTGTATTCTTCCAGTGTTCTGGTCCATGTTTGATCCTAGTGCTTCTCCTCAATGGTTGTACTTGCTCTATTTCAGCTTGGACCTCTTCTTCATGAGGTTGAGACTGCTCCTGGCTTTCCTCTGAACCATGTTGATCATGACCTTCAGAACCTTCATGTTGCAGTGTCTCTTCTGGTTCTGATTGGTTGCCCCCTCGTGATTAAGATGGGTTTCAGTTTCAGCTGGTTGAGTTCCTGGAGAAGACATTTCTCTTGCCTCTTCCCTAGCCTTAGGCTGACCAATACCAAGACTTTCCAGGATTATTCTCATATTGTTTGCCCTATCTGAGGGTGCATGAGAAAGATCTCTCAGGTTCTCCCAACTCTTCTCATCATAGTACCCAGTAGATTCCAGAAACTTCACATCCCTTGAGACCATAACCCTTATGGACTCTGGTGCATAGAACTTGTTGCCTTTATGATTAGCTGAGTACCCTATGAATATTGCCTTGACACTTTTGGGTTCTAACTTGTTTCTTTGTTCACCTGGAATCAAGACAAAGCAAAGACACCCAAACACACGCAAATGATCAATGGATGGTTTAGTCTTGTTTAGTACCTCAAATGGAGAGCTATCATGAAGAATTCTTGTTGGTATTTGGTTGATTAGATAGCATGCGGTGACCACAACATCACTCCAAAACCTCTTTGGAACATTGGTGTGGAACATCATGTTTCTTGCAACCTCCATTATGTGTCGATTCTTTCTCTCAGCCACTCCATTTTGTTGTGGTGTGTAGGGGCAACTGGTTTGATGGATGATTCCATGTTTAGGTAGATGGTTCTTGAAGGCGTGCTAGTATACTCTCCACCATTATCTGACCTGAAGATTTTGATCTTGTCATCGTAATGGTTAGTAATATAGCTTTGGAAGTTTATAAAAGCTTCTAAGACCCTATCTTTTGATGGAATTAAAGTCAGCCATGTGTATTTGGATTTTTCATCTTTGAAGGTGACAAAATATTTATGGTTATCTCTAGAGAAACATGGATCAGTCCACAGATCAGAATGAACTAAGTCAAAACAATTCTCATAGATAGTGGTAGACTTTGAGAAAGTAGACTTGCAATGTTTGCCAAGAATACAAGCCTCACAGCTATCATTTTTAAAAGAAAGATTATGTAACACCAGTCCTAAGGCACGAGAATGAGGGTGACCTAATCTAGCATGCCACAATACATCAGAAGCTAAAACAAGAGTAGAACTAAAAGCACAAGATAAATCAGAACTCAGTTTGGTGTCTTCAAGCAAATACAAGCCTTCCTTGCTGACACCCTTTCCAAGCATCTTACTAGTATTAATATCCTGAAAGTGAACATCATTAGGACTAAAAATAACTTTGCAATTAAGATCATTAGTGGCCTTTTTAACTGATAGCAAGTTAGATGTAAATGTAGGCATGTAAAAAGCTTTAGACTCCTTATCAAACAGTTTTAGATTTCCTATGCCCTTAATGGGTATTCTATCTCCATTTGCAATCACAACACTACCTAAAGCAGGTTCTACATTGCTAATAAGACTAGAATCCCTAATCATGTGATGGGAAGCCCCTGAACCAATAGTTAAAGGTCTAGTAGTCAATGATTTATTTAAAAATTCACTACTGATGTTACCAGAGTGGGCATTGAGAGCCTTGATAAGGGCCTCAATGTCTGACTTGCGTATGAAGGCATCATCCTGAGGTGGTTGAGATGAAGCTCCTACTGCATAGGTGGTTGAGACCATGGCTCTTCCTTCCTTATTGGGATGCGCAGGCTGAACACTTTGCTGGACAGTCTGCTGGACAGCTTCATGAGCTCTAAGTTGATTGAACCTTGATGGTTGTCTGAGATGAGTATGGAGGATCCACCACTGGTTCTTCATGTGTACAACCTTCTTGCAATGATCACATGTCACTGTCTTCCTCCTATCTTCTGGTTTAAAGTGAGCTTTGTTAGCAGACACCATCTCAGCCTTGTTTGCCATAGTGAGGTCTCCTTTTCCTCCAAAGAGACCTACTGACCCTTGCTCCTTCTGGATTTGAGCACACACTTCCTCAAGGCTAGGTAGCTTCTCAGCTCTTAGGATGTGCTTGATAAGGTCGTTGAATGATGGGTTGAGGGTGAGAAGTAGTCCAAAGACTTTATCCTGCCAACGCCTCTCATTTAGTATGGCTGGGTCAGTTGTACTTGGCCTCAACATCTCTAGCTCTGCCCACAGAGCTCTGAACTTCCCAAAATGTTGAGTAAAGTCCATATCCTCCTGGTTCAGATTGTTGATGGCCTTCTTTACTTCAAAGACCCTACTGAGGTTGGAAATGTTTCCATACACTTTTTGCAGTGTATCCCATAACTCCTTTGCTGTCTCACAGTAGGAGTAAGCCTCCATTATGGGGCCATCAAGAGAGCTTTGGATGATAGACAGCACCATGAAATCCTCCTGACTCCATTTACCTTCATCTACCATCACAATCTCCATGCCATCTTTTCCTTGGCTGGTTAGTTTTGGGGCTTCACTTGTAGTAAAATGAGACCATAAACCTCTTCCAGCAAGGGCATTCTTGATCAATCTTGACCAGAAAAGGTAGTTTACTCCCTTTAGAGTAACTGGAATCACCATAGACTTGCTTTGCTTCATTTTCAAAATGCTATTGTCCAGTGGGTAATAGAGTGTTCTTCAGAGATTTAGAGAATGTGAACTGAGAGGAATGAAGAGAATGAAGAGTAGATAAGTTTTGCGGAAGAAAAATGAGATTTAAGAGCTTACTGGCTCTGATACCATGTAAATTTTATGAAGAACAGAGTGAAGAACACTCAAGAACAGGAGAGAGAGTGTGTGTTTGATCCAGAAATGAAAGGAGAGAGAGAGTGAGAATAGTGTTATTTCGTGAGAGAGACAGAAGAATAAAGAAAGATTGATTTCCTTGGTTTGTTTGTTCTGCCTACAATACATATTTAAGGAAAACTAATGCAAGCCAATACAAGGAAGATAAGAATAAACAATTCTGGTGACTCAGGCTGAAAAGGACAGCTCTCCAACGGATTGATTCCTTAAGAGGAACATGTGACTTATACTATATTTAAATCAGCAAGTTGTGTATCTGGTTCCCTTGCTTCCCAACTGTCTCCTATCTCTTTCCAAGTAAACCAGACGAGTTTAGTTCCTTTTTTCTGCCTTGCCTTCCAAGGCACTCTAGGTCAAGAGTGTTCAAATGCAATGTCCATACAGGTTGTATAAACCAGACCCAAATTATTCATCTAAATGGCAACCTCTTCTCTTCCTTGTCTCTTATTTTGTTCTTCATTTCAATAGTTTCTCTTGTTGTTCTACTGCTGGCTCTTGATCTTGTCCCTCTTCCTCATTCACTGGCCTTTGTCCTTTTTCTTGCTCTTGTTTCTCCACACTTTGATCACGACAACCTGATTGTTCTCCTTTTTCTTGAGCATTTTCTTCAGGTTCATTTCCGCCCTCATGGTCGAAGTGGGGAGTCTGATCTTCTTCATTTGTATTGGGGGGACCTTGATGTTGTCCTCCTCCATTCTTTGGTTCTTGATAAAGATTAATCCCAAGACTCTCCAGGATTATCCTTAAGTTGGCCGCCTTATCTGATGCAAGATCTTTCAATTCTGCTTGGTTCTTCTCTTCATAATACCCTCTTTCTTCAACAAACTTCACTTCCCTTGACACCAGCACCCTCCTTGTAACCGGATCATAGCACTTGTACCCCTTTTGGGTTGGTGAATACCCTATGAACATCCCCTTTGTACTCTTTGCATCCAGCTTGTTCCTCAACTCTCCTGGTCTTAACACAAAGCACAGACAACCAAAGACTCAAAGGTGATCCAAGGTTGGTCTATACCTGTTTAAGACCTTAAATGGTGACTTGTCTTCAAGGATTCGGGTTGGTGTCCTGTTGATCAAGTAACACGCCATAGACACTGCATCACTCCAGAACCTCTTTGGGGCATTGGCCTGGAACATCATTGACCTTGCAACCTCCATGAGGTTTCTGTTCTTTCTCTCGGCCACTCCATTTTGTTGAGGTGTCTAAGGGCAGCTTGTCTGATGAAGGATTCCATGTTGAGATAGGTGTTGCTTGAATGCTTGGCTAGTGTATTCCCCTCCATTATCTGCCCTAAAAATTTTCAACTTGGCATTAAACTGGTTAGTCACATAGTTTTGAAATTTTCTAAATGCATCAAGCACCCTATCCTTAGATGGAATCAAGGTTATCCAGGTGTATTTAGACTTCTCATCTATGAATGTTACAAAATACTTGTGATTCTCTCTAGATAAGCATGGTGCAGTCCAAACATCAGAGTGAATCAAATCAAAACAATGCTCATAGATGGTTGACGATTTATGAAACACCGTCTTACAATGCTTGCCTAAAATACAAGCTTCACAGTCATTATTCTCAAACATAACACCTGGAACCATTAAGTTTAAAGCTCTAACTTGAGGGTGTCCTAGTCTAGCATGCCACAAAGCATTCTTATTTAAAGCAGAAGCAGAAACAGAAGTAAACGAGCATCTATGATCAGGCACAGTGTTGAGTTGAGGAATGATAGAGGAGTATTGGGTTAAGAGGGATAAGAGGAAGGGAAAAGATTGAAGAGGTTTTGTGTTGACCATGTCTGTACAGGCTGTACAGGCCGTACAATCCGTACAGTTCATGGTCGAACCAAAACACTCGACCAAAGGTAAAACTCCATCCGGGTAAAACCAAAAGTAACCAGGGACGCTTACCGTGTCTTCCCTTGGTCTCCCCTTGGTCGACCGTTTGAAAGAAAGCGCGCTACTTCATTCTGTCCACATATTTTCTCTTCCTTGCTTTCTGAAAACCCTTGTAACCTCTCTATATATTGGACATGTCGAGTATCAATAAGAATCAATCAGTTCTCTTCTTTATTTTCTCTCTTAGCCGAAATGGCTCTCCACACAAATCTGTTCTTAATCTCTCTATTCTCTTAGTTTCTCTTTGATTCTGATATGATCATGGACCGGATCAATAAGGAGAACAAGGAGAGCTTAGTTGAGTCACATGATGCCACAATGCACCAGCAGCCTGGTGATGATTCTCTGACCATTCCAGAAGGTCCCATGACTCGTTCCAGATTCAAGAAACTTAAGGAGACTGTTGTAGGATTACTCACTTCACATCCACAACAAGAAGAAAGTCTTGGACGGTTTGATTCGAGATGTCTTGAACACCATTCAAGCCATGTCTACATCAAGCTGAGTTAGTGTCTAGGCAAAACATTTGGTGTGTGCTCTTTTCCTTGCTTTTGGTTTTGTCCCACGAGGTTTTCTGGAGGAAGGTTTTTAACGAGGCCACAACTTGTCTTACAAATCACTTAGGCTCTATCTCGGCCCAAGACTAGCAGAAGTATTTACATTTTAAGCTTATGTTATGTTTAAACTATAGTTTCCATTTTAATTATTTTCGAAACCCTAGAGAGCATGTTCTCTGATTTCTTTTATTTAAGGGTTTTCCCTAACCCTATTGTACTCAAGCAATCTAATAATCATCGAGTTCTTTTCTCTCTTGACGGCTCTCTCTCTACAAAGTGTGTCGAGTGTCTCTATGGTGTGTTGTATCCGGAGCTTTAAGGGTGTTTACTTGGTGTGTCATATCCTAGCTAATCATCTAGGAGTATCAAGAGTATTCTCATCCCTCTTGTGTAACCATTCAATCCACAAACCTTGAAGAACTTGAGTCCCTGATTCGTTCTTGCAAGGATCTATCCTCCCCATCAACCAAAGAGCATCCTAGGGGCGCATCAAGTGGTATCAGAGCAACTTTGGTTAGGGAACTCTTCTTTCTCTCTTAACTTTTCTGTTTCATCCGCAATAAACCTCTATCAACTTGAACAAAAAGAAGATCTAGGTTGTTTAGGCTGCTCGAAAATCATAGAGTTTTAGACAAAGATTAAGAGTTTTTCCTTTTTTGTTGATAGGCGGAAGCCCTAAAAAAATTTTAGACCTAGCCGCATATCCTTTTTTCTCTTATCTTGTCGAGCAAACTTAATTATTTTGTTGATCTTTTTCCTTTTTTGCTTCTCTTGTTTACCTAGAAACGTTTTACTGGTTATCTTGTTTTCTTTTGTGCAGGAGCAATGGGGACCGAGTCTGAAGAAGAAGCTGAACTAGTCCGGAAGAACAAGCTACTCATGGAAGCCATGACTACGCAACTAAATCAGTCTATGGTAGCAACCATGACCGAGATGATGAGGACCAATCTTAATGAGCTCCGCAGAGAGTTCAGAGAAGAAGTAAGGAGAGCTACTGGTCAAGGTCCCAACTGAGAGACTAGGAGAGAAGAGATACCTCATGCAACTCGACAAGAGCATGCTGGTTCTGAGGAAACTGACAACTACTATGAGCATATCAGTTCTTCCTCAAGGCAAAGTCAGAGAAGACATAGGCGTGGACAAGAAGGAAGGACAAACCATAGAGATGAACTTGCTGGTTTGAAGATCAAAATACCCCCTTTCCATGGTAAAGCTGATCCGGATGCCTACCTTGAGTGGGAGAAGAAGATTGAGTTAGTCTTTCAGTGTAAGCAGTACACAAACCACAAGAAGATTCAAATAGCTGCTACTGAGTTCTATGACTATGCTCTAAGTTGGTGGGATCAGTACATCACTAACCGTAGAAGGAATGGAGAGGAACCAGTTGAGACTTAGACAGAGATGAAGTCTATCATGCGCAAGAGGTTTGTTCGGAGTCATTACCATAGAGACTTGCACCACAGGCTCAGGAAGCTTACTCAAGGTTCAAGATCAGTGGAGGAGTATTACCAGGAGATGGAGTTGGTCATGCTAAGGGCCAGCATATCCGAGGATAGAGAAGCAACAATGTCAAGGTTCCTGTGTGGTCTAAACCGAGAGATACAAGCCAATGTTGAGATGCAACATTATGTGGCGTTAAAAGAGATGTTACACAAGGCTATTCTTGTGGAGCAACTGTTTAAGAGGAAGGGACATTCACGAGCCAACTATGGATCCAACCGGTTACACAACACCAAGGAAGAGAAGTCACCTTATCCTAAGGAGTCTAAGCCATATCAGAAAGACAACAAGTCCTATCCGAGAGAAGAAACCAAACCAAGCAGTGCTCTTGACAAGGGCAAGGGCAAGGCTGAGGCTTCTAGTTCCAGAGCTCGTGATGTCAAGTGTTTTAAGTGCCAAGGACGAGGTCATTATGCCAATGAATGTACCAACAAGAGAGTCATGATCCTACTGGAAGATGGTGAGTATGCCTCAGAAGATGACAACACCAAGTCTGACCAAGAAGAGACTGAAGAAGAGCATGAAGAAGGACCAGTCCAGGGGAAGCTTTTAGTAGCAAGAAGGCTTCTTAGCTTGCAAACCAAGACTGAGGAGCTAGAGCAACGTGAGAACCTATTCTATACCCGGTGCTTGGTCCAAGGGAATGTATGCAGCCTCATAGTTGATGGAGGCAGTTGTGTGAATGCTGCTAGTGAGACAATGGTCAAGAAGTTGGGTTTGAAGGTTCAGAAGCATCCAAAACCTTACCGGCTACAATGGTTGAATGAAGAGGGCACCATGAAGGTTTCAAATCAAGTTCTCATTCCTTTAGCCATAGGGAGATATGAGGATGAAGTCTTGTGTGATGTGTTACCTATGGAAGCTGGTCACATACTTCTTGGGAGACCTTGGCAATCTGATCGCCGTGTTATCCATGATGGTTTCAACAACAAGCACTCCTTTGAGTTCAAGGGTCGCAAGACTGTCCTGGTTCCCTTGAAACCTAAGGAAGTTCAGCATGATCAGATTGAACTCCAAAAGAAGAAAGAGACTGATCTCAAACCGGCTGGAACTAAGCAGCCAAAATTCTATGCAAACATGGATGATATCAAAAGAACTCTCTAACAATCAGCTATCTACTTGTGTTTAAAGAAACTCTTTTGAACTTAACAGATTCTACACCGGTGTATCCGAGTGAAATGGTTTCTCTTTTGCAGGAGTTTCAAGATGTATTTCCAGAGGACAATCCCATTGGTTTACCTCCTTTGCATGGGATTGAGCACAAGATAGACTTTGTTCCAGGATCTACACTACCAAACCGACCAGCATACAGAACCAACCCGGTTGAGACCAAGGAGTTACAAAGACAAGTAGAGGAACTCATGGAGAAGGGCTATATCCGAGAGAGTTTGAGCCCGTGTGCTGTACCAGTTCTCCTAGTGCCTAAGAGGGATGGTTCTTGGTGTATGTGTGTTGATTGTGAAATGTTTAGAGAATTAAGAGAGTAGAGGTGATTGTTTAGACAGAATCGAAGAGAAACTAAGAGAATAAAGAGATTAAGAACAGATTTGTGTGGAGAGCCATTTCATCTAAGAGAGAAAATAAAGAAGAGAACTGATTGCTTATCATTAATACTCGACAGTCAAAATATATAGGAGAGCTACAAGGGTTTTCAGAAGCAAAAGGAAGAGAAAATGTGTGGACAGAAACAATAGGCGCGCTTCTTTTCAAACGTTCGACCAAAGAGAGCCACAAGAAGAGCATCAGCATCTTTGAGAAGATGCTGATCACTTGACAGCCTATACACGCCTTATCCAGACTCCTTTTCACCGGATAGATCAAGGTAAGACGCGGTAAGCTTCTCTGGTTACTCTTTGTTTTAACCAGATCAAGTTTTACCCTTTGGTCGAGTATTTGGGTCAACCAAAATCTGTACGGCCTGTACGGATTGTACGGCCTGTACGGACATGGTCGACACCAAAATTCTCCAATCCTTTCTCTTCTCTTTACACTTCTTAACCCAATGCTCCTTTATCATTCTAACTTATCAGAACACCTCAACTCAACACTCCCCCTCAAGCTTGACCATGTGGAACAAGTCGAGCTTGGAAGGCTATGAGGTCTTCCTCATTAAAAACCTCACCAAGGAAAACCCTTTTGGGATAAAACCTTGATGAGGGAAAAGAGTAAAGACCTCATAGCAGGGGATTAGCTAAGTTGGGTAAGATCAATGACTCCCAACCGGCCATGGATGGACTCCATTGTCTTTTGTCTAGCTGCCTTAGTGAACACATCGGCTAGCTGGTCCTAAACCCAATCATCTGCCTCACCTTGTGGCAATCAACCTCGATGTGCTTTGTGCTCTCGTGGAATACTGAGTTAGTGGCTATGTGGATGGCTGCTTGGTTGTCACAATGCATTGTCATTGGAGTGGACTGCTCAATACCAAGGTGCTTCAAGATGCCTTTAATCCAGACAAGCTCATTTGTCAACTTCAGCATTGATCTATACTCGGCTTCAGCACTGGAGCAGGACACCACCTTCTGCTTCTTGCTCTTCCATGAAACTAGGTTCCCTCCAATGAATGTGCAGTAGCCAGTAGTGGACTTCCTATCTGCTCTATCACCAGCCCAGTCCGCATCACAGTAACCAACCATTTCAGTGTTTTTGTTGCATCCCATCCATACTCCTTGACCAGGTGAGCCATTCAGATAGCTCAGGATCCGTTCCACCATGTTCCAGTGGTGCTCCTTTGGGATTTGCATGTGTTGGCTTACCTGGTTCACAGCAAAGCAGATATCAGGACGTATGATAGTTAAGTATATTAGCTTACCCACTAGCTTTCTGTAAAGCTTGGCATCATGAAATGGTTTGCTATCCTCTATCTCCCCCTCACGAGGAACCTTATACCCATCCTCCATAGGCATCCTTGCTGTCTTCCCTCCAAGTTTACCTGCATCTTTCAACAGATCAAGGGTATACTTCCTTTGAGACATGAACAACCCTTCCTTGGATCTACAAATCTTAATTCCAAAGAAGTATTTCATTTCCCCAAAGTCTTTAATTTCAAAAACAGATTTGAGATAATCCTTAGTATCCTTAATACCTTCCTTGTCATTCCCAGTTATGATGATATCATCAACATAGACTAGGAGGACAATGATACCGAATGTAGAGGCAAGTGTGAAAAGGGTGTGATCCAGCTCAGATTTGATAAAGCCACGTCCATTCAGGGTAGTGCTTAACTTGTGATACCAAGCTCTTGGAGACTGCTTCAACCCATAGATAGCCATCCTTAGCCTCAGAACATTTCCTGGTTTTACTAGACTCTCAAGGCCCGGAGGGGGTACATATAAACTTCTTCTTCCAATTCACCTTGCAAGAAGGCATTCTTCACATCCATTTGCCATAGGTTCCCCCCCCCCCCAAGTTGGTTGCAATGGAGAGGACAATTCGAATAGTATGGAGCTTTGCCACAGGAGCAAAGGTGTCAACATAGTCCTCTCCATAGGTTTAGGTGAAACCTCTTGCAACAAGTCTGGTCTTCTTCCTCTCTATCTTCCCATTTGGTAGGTACTTTATGGTGAAGATCCATCTACTGGTAACAGCCTTCTTCCCTTTTGGTAACTCACTCTCATACCAAGTCTCATTGTTGATCATAGCACCTGCTTTATCACTTACTGACTTCTTCCATTCTTTATCCTCCATAGCTTCCTCATAAGACCGTGGAACCTTACTCTCATCCAAACTAATAATGAAAGAACAATGCTCCTTAGGAAACTCGGCAAAAGAGCAGAGAGCTTGACTAGGGTGAGCAACTGCTTGAGCATTATAGTAGACCCTAGTATTCACCCAATTAGATGGATGTCTTTTCACTCTAGTGCTTCTCCTTAATGGAGCTTGAACTTCTTCAACTGCTTCTTCATGCTCATCTTGGCCTTCTGGTCCAGGTACCTCATTTGCATCCTCAAGTTCCCTCACACCTTGATCATGACTTCCAGTGTTCTCGTCCTCTATATCTTTATCTCCTGGTTCATTTCCCCCCTCATGATCAAGGTGGGATGGTTCTTCAGCCTCCTGTGGTTCAGGTACCCTTTGCTGATCTTGGGTCAGATTAATCCCAAGTCCTTCCATGATCATCCTAAGGCTTGCGGCCTTATCAGATGGTTGAGCTAGATCCTTAAGATCTTCCCAGCTCTTCTCTTCATAGTATCCCCTTGACTCAAGAAACTTGACATCCCGAGATACTAACAACTTCCTTGTTGAGGGATCAAAGCATTTGAATCCCTTTTGACTTGTGGAGTAGCCGTAACATGGCTTTAGTACTCCTAGGTTCCAACTTGTTCCTCATTTCTCCTGGCACCAGCACATAGCACAAACACCCAAACACTCATAGATGATCCAACGAGGGCTTGACCTTGTTCAGGACTTCAAATGGAGATTGATCCTCTAAGACTCTGGTTGGTGTCCGGTTAATAAGATAGCAAGCAGTCATTACAGCATCACTCCAGAACCTATTTGGAACATTGATTTGGAACATCATCGACCTTGCTACTTCCATTAGGTGTCTGTTCTTCCTTTCAGCCACTCCATTTTGTTGTGGAGTGTAAGGACAGCTTGTTTGATGTAGAATCCCATGTTGAGCTAGATGATCTTTGAAAGCATGATCCATGTATTCCCCACCATTATCTGATCTGAAATTCTTAATCTTGACATTATAATGGTTAGAAACATAAGTCTGAAAATTTTTAAATGCATCAAGCACCCTATCTTTAGTTTTAATGAGTGTTACCCAGGTGTATTTAGATTTCTCATCAATGAATGTCACAAAGTACTTATAATTCTCTTTAGATAAGCAAGGAGCAGTCCAAACATCAGAATGAACAAGAGCAAAACAATTCTCGTAGATTGTCTTTGATTTCTTAAAGACTGTCTTACAATGTTTACCCAAAATGCATGCTTAACACTCATTATTTTTAACCATGACACCATGTAACATCAAAATAAGAGACCTAACATGGGGATGACCTAATCTAGCATGCCACAAAGCATCATTATTTGAAGCTGAAACAGAACTAAACGAGTAACTAGACGTGGAAATAGGAGTAAGGTCTTCAAGCATATAAAGGTCTCCCTTGGTTAATCCTTTCCCAATCAACTTACTGCTCTCAATATCCTGAAACTTCACATCATTAGGGCTAAAGATAACATTGCACTGAAGATCATTAGTACATTTCTTGACCGATAAGAGATTAGAAGTAAACTCAGGCATATAGAAAGCTCTAGACTCTTTATCAAACAGGTTCAGGGTTCCAATTCCTTTTATAGCTACTCTATCACCATGTTCAATCATAACATGACCATAAGCAGGTTCTATATCCTTTATAAGACTGGTGTCACTTATCATGTTATGAGAAGCACCAGAATCAACAACTAAAGGTTTAGTCGACATACTAGTAGCAGCATATGATCTATATGTTTCACTTAGAGCATTTATCTGATCAAGAGTCTTAGTCATTTCATAAGCAGTATGAGTATAACCAAGGGTGTTTCTGAGAGTGTTACCATTCTCCTTAAGAGATTTGATGAGAGCATCAATATCGGACCTCCTTATGGGCTCTTGATCCATGCTCTTAACTGAAGTGTGTTGAGAAGCCATAGCCTTTTTCATGTCCCCGATCCTAGGCAGGATCGTTGGGACGGACCATGGTACAAGAAGACGTACCAGCAAGGCCTTAGGGTCTAACCATGAAGTATCATGGTCTGGGAAGTAGGTTGAGTGCATCAGGAAGCTGAGACTTAACCTGGAAAGGATGCAAATGAGCTTAACGCAGCTAGAAGGCGTAAGGGAGAGCTCAAAACAGTTCAGGACAGCTTGAGGCAGCTCGACCAAGCTCCGGGTAAGCTCCAGGTAACTCCAGGAAGCTTAGGGGAGCTGGACAAGAGTATAGGCAGCTGGACGATGAGTGGATGAAGCTCGAACCAGATGGAAGAAGCTCGACCAGCTAGGAGTAGCTCATAGGTAGCTCACTCAAGGAACGTCAGCTAGCTGGAGCTGGTGGACTAGCTCACTCAGCTGGAGCAGCTAGTGGTCAGCTCAACTCAGCTCAGTGGAGTGTTATGGTCCGGGCCGGTGTTGTCGGGTCATGGGCGGTTATGGGCTCAGGTTAGTGTGGCATGATCCACCAGGGGATCATGGGTCTTGGCAAGTGGATCAGGGTCGTGGAAAAGGTCATTGGGCTTATGATCAATCAGCCCAACAGGTAAGGATGGGTGGTTGGGGAGTTATGGGCGGTTGGGCAGTTATTGCTGAATAGGTGTAAACAGCCCAAAAGACACCCTTTCGCCTAAGGAAGTTGGGGGACGCCTTCTCCTTTATATTGAGGACCCTGGGCACGAAAATAACCATCATTTTCCATAGGAAAAACAGAGGTACAAGTCGTGGGACAGAGAGACAAAAGGAGAGACAGAAATCTGCTTAAAGATGGATATGGTGGAGATTAAGCAAGAAGAAGAGGAGGATCGTTTGGGGAAGGCAAGGCCGACTGGAGTTGATACCAGAGGCACGTCTGAGACTCCTTCTACATCCTGTAAATAAGGGAAAATACAGAGACATGGTCGGAATCAACAATCAAAGACCAAGAGTGGTGAGAAGACAACAAAGAGGCAGTTTTGGGGAAGATCAGTGGGAAAGTTATGAACGACCCATTGATGAGTTTTGATCCGTTTTGTTGACATCAAATGAATCCTCCAGAGTCTGTGAACACATGAAAATGGTCAGAGAAGGAGAAGGATCGTGGCCAGAAGGATCGATCCTCTAAGGTCAGTGGTGTGGAACATGTAAACCAAAGGCATGGACCATTGTGTGAGAACATGTGGTTTATGATCTCTGGAACTCTGATCACGCCCATTTCTGTTTGTCTACTTTTTATATCTTCCTCTCCTGTTATGTCTATGAGAGTTTGGTGATCAGAACGGCCTTCCCATGGACCAAGCATAGGGCTGGTTTCATTGGACAGTTTATCGGCCAGAAATGAGTTCCATGATCCCAAACTACTCTATATGTGTTTGTTTGGCCTGAAAACTTGAGGATAGATGTTTTAGGATTTATAAGAATTATTAGAAAAGACTAGACACGATTTGGACTTGATTTGCTCAAAGACCATATTTTGGTCCTAGGGCTGTTTGGGTCGGATCCTAGGGCTTGGGGCGGTTTCTGGTGAATCCGACCATGGATTCCTTCTAGTTAGGATTTATCATGAATTTTCATGAATTTTATTTAGTTTTTGGACAACTTTTGAAAAAGGGTCAGAGTTGGTCCAAGATAGTCCTTAGGCGCAGAACCATGCAATTGCCTAGAAGTGTGTACTAGGCTATCGGATTATTATGTATTGGTTGCGCTTGAGTGGTTATAGAAAATGTCTGCTTGTTTTCATACTGGTACCTGAGGGTAAGGCTGGTACTGGGTGGCGTGGACCACAAGTATGGAGCTGGTTGTGATTATGCAGGGAACGTCAGGTGTGATCTGATCATGGCAAGGAGGGACGACCTGATTCATGGATGATGGATGAAGGTGTCTGATCTGATTGATCAAAGGGTGCATCGGCTGTAAGAGCAAGACTGATCAGGTTCAATGGGACATGGTTCCATGGGCGGTTAGGTATGTGTGAAGACTCATCAGGTCTGAGTCATGTGGGGTGGTTGGTTGATTGACTTAGGATCTGATGAGTATTTTTAGTCCAAGAGAGGGACTTGGTATCATATTCGACAAAGCATAAGGATGATGCATGTGCGTAGAAGAGCCAGATGCATGTCATTTACCATTGAAGACTTCCCAAAGGTTACTTGGTCAGTGGGGATGGTTGGTTGAATGACTAAGTACCCAAGGGGAGATGTTTATACAGGTATAAGAGAGTTGGACGAGTTGGCAGGGAGCTGGGAGCAGCTAACTTGTAGCTTTATCAGCTGGAAGAGAGTAAATGGAACCTCATGTGAAGTGGTTCAGCTTAGCTAGCTGGATGAGCTAGCTAAACAAGCTGAGCCAGCTGGCCTTAGCTTGGTTCTAGCTAGCTGAGGTGAGTCGGCTCGAGGAGCTGGATGAGCTAGCTAAGTCTGCTAAGAGGATGAGCTAACCAATTCAGATAAGAGGATGAGCTAACCAATTCAGCTAAGAGGATGAGCTAACCAATTCAGCTGGACTGATGAGCTAACAAGCTCTGTGGATGTGGCAAAGGTATAACTTAGCAAATACTTGGATAAAGTAGTAACATGCTAGGATGCTGGTAGAACGGTTTAGGGGAATGGAACCTCAGAATCGTATGACTTGGTTTGGGTTCAGAATCGATCTCTAAGCTAAAAGGTAGTTGTAATACTAACCAAGGGCTGAGGTGGTTCGACCGGACAAGTTTTAGATTGGTTTTAGACCAATGGTTAATGTAGTATAATCCGCTGCGTATGAGTTGAACTGATCTAAGCTAGGGAATGACTAAGGTAGTCCTGAGCTAAGATCTAAGTTAGCCCTCGCCTATGGGTGATAATAAAGATAAAGGGCAAAAAATTTAGAGGTTCGGTCCGGAAGAGGACTGAGCGACGTGAGGCTAGACCGCGGCCAAGAAGGCCGGATCGAGTCTTACAAGTTGGTATCAGAGCATGCTTGATCCTGTTAAGGACAGTGCTCAAAGATGTTGAGTTCCAAACCGATATTATTTCTTAAAGCTAAGATGACTTGGAACCTTAGCTATGGTGAGCCAAGAGAGAGTTGAGGCAAAATTGGGTTTCATGATTGTGAACAGGAAAGTTCTAAGATGAACTGGCTTAGCCAAGATATGATCTCCAAGGGAAAGATCCTGAAACAGAAAGGTTGGTCGATCTAGTTATTTAGAAGTAATAGACGGATTGGGCGAAGGGACGCAATGCAAGACCTTTGTATGGACAACATGGACAAGGGAGGTAACATGGACCAGAGAGTGGCATAGGTTGAAATAAACGTGCAGCACTCTACTGAGGTTAAGTGTTATTCCTTGATGGCCGTCCCAATAATAAGTGAGCATACGTTATGTATTCCAGTGTGATGGGGATTTAGGTATATTATAAACACTCTTGTGGATGTTATGGGACATGCATGGAAGTGTGACACTTTGGAGAATGGTATGGGATGTTTTCCAAATGTGTTATCAAACCGAGACCCTACTCAACTGGGAGAGTGGACCAGGTTCGGTAGGCAATCAAGTCCGGTGAAGGACCAGGGTTGGCTTACTTGAACGAGTCCAAATTGGATCTAGTCCGGATGGGCTATTTTCTGAGTATTGATCACAGTCAGGGTAATGCCTGCGGATCTTAGTATTGATCACAGTCAGGGTAATGCCTGCGGATCTGAGTTTTGTTCACAGTCAGGGTAAGGCCTGCGGATCTTAGTATTGATCACAGTCAGGGTAATGCCTGCGGATCTTGGTATTGATCACAAACAGGGTAACGCCTATGGATCTGGCTTGGAAAGAATCGGGCCACCTTAGACTGTCATCAGGTCAGGTGCAGTTTGGGAGTGGGTGTAGACCCCTGATCAGGTTCCAAGATTAGTAAACCTGCCTCCAGTGTTGTGGTTTCAGCAGTCCGAGCGGAACGGATGCTAGAGAGAGGTTGTGGGGCTTACATTGCCACAATCGCCACTAAGGAGATGGTGAAGGGTGGTAACCTAGACGGGATGCCGCTGGTCAGTGAGTTTGAGGATGTGTTTCGGGCGCTGCAGGGAGTCCCCCCTGACAGGGCGGACCCGTTTCATAATAGAAATGGAACCAGGGACGTCCCCAATGTCTAAATGTCCATACCGCATGGCTCTTGCCGAGATTGCCGAGCTAGGGACCAGGGTCGGTATACAATCGAGTCCAGTAATGGACCAGGGTTGACTTACGCGATCGAGTCCATTTGGGATATAGTCGGGACTGACTAGAATCAAGATAAAGACGATCAAGTCCAGTGAGGGATGAGGATCGCAGCTCAACCAAGTCAGAGATTGACCTATGGTTGGGATGGGGCGGTTGAGTTCCGTAGTGGACCAGAATCGCAATATGATCAAGTCCAGTGGGACGAGGATCAGGACACGACCTACTTGGATATGGACCTATGGTCGGAAGGCACGGTCGAGTCCCTGAGTTGACGAGGACTGGAATATGATCACGTCCTGAGTGGACCATGATCAAAATATGATTAACTCCGGTGATGGACAGAAGTCAGGTTGAAACGGTTTAGTCTAGTATGGACTAAGATCGCAATATGGCCAAGTTGTGGTTGTTTGGAAAGACTACAAGTTGGTATTACTTATACGGAGATTGATGGATCCTTGACTATGGTTGAATAGTCAAGTAAGGATGCCATAAGCAAAACCAGATGGACCACTTAATAAGATTTTTGGATAAATCTCTATCAAGTGGAAGAGACTTGTTTGAAGGCTGATCAAGGACGGGATCAGTAAGATGGAAATGAAGATGGAGATTGAATACCAGAGTGGTATGGTTAGTTAATTAAGGAAGTTACACTTGGATCGGATTCGAGGACGAATCCCTATTAAGTGGGGGAGACTTGTCATGTCCCCGATCCTAGGCAGGATCGTTGGGATGGACCATGGTACAAGAAGACGTACCAGCAAGGCCTTAGGGTCTAACCATGAAGTATCATGGTCTGGGAAGTAGGTTGAGTGCATCAGGAAGCTGAGACTTAACCTGGAAAGGATGCAAATGAGCTTAACGCAGCTAGAAGGCGTAAGGGAGAGCTCAAAACAGTTCAGGACAGCTTGAGGCAGCTCGACCAAGCTCCGGGTAAGCTCCAGGTAACTCCAGGAAGCTTAGGGGAGCTGGACAAGAGTATAGGCAGCTGGACGATGAGTGGATGAAGCTCGAACCAGATGGAAGAAGCTCGACCAGCTAGGAGTAGCTCATAGGTAGCTCACTCAAGGAACGTCAGCTAGCTGGAGCTGGTGGACTAGCTCACTCAGCTGGAGCAGCTAGTGGTCAGCTCAACTCAGCTCAGTGGAGTGTTATGGTCCGGGCCGGTGTTGTCGGGTCATGGGCGGTTATGGGCTCAGGTTAGTGTGGCATGATCCACCAGGGGATCATGGGTCTTGGCAAGTGGATCAGGGTCGTGGAAAAGGTCATTGGGCTTATGATCAATCAGCCCAACAGGTAAGGATGGGTGGTTGGGGAGTTATGGGCGGTTGGGCAGTTATTGCTGAATGGGTGTAAACTGCCCAAAAGACACCCTTTCGCCCAAGGCAGTTGGGGGACGCCTTCTCCTTTATATAGAGGACCCTGGGCACGAAAATAACCATCATTTTCCATAGGAAAAACAGAGGTACAAGTCGTGGGACAGAGAGACAAAAAAAGAGACAAAAATCTGCTTAAAGATGGATATGGTGGAGATTAAGCAAGAAGAAGAGGAGGATCGTTTGGGGAAGTCAAGGCCGACTGGAGTGGATCCCAGAGGCACGCCTGAGACTCCTTCTACATCCTGTAAATAAGGGAAAATACAGAGACATGGTCGGAATCAACAATCAAAGACCAAGAGTGGTGAGAAGACAACAAAGAGGCAGTTTTGGGGAAGATCAGTGGGAAAGTTATGAACGACCCATTGATGAGTTCTGATCCGTTTTTTTGACATCAAATGAATCCTCCAGAGTCTGTGAACACATGAAAATGGTCAGAGAAGGATAAGGATCGTGGCCAGAAGGATCGATCCTTTAAGGTCAGTGGTGTGGATCATGTAAACCAAAGGCATGGACCATTGTGTGAGAACATGTGGTTTATGATCTCTGGAACTCTGATCACGCCCATTTCTGTTTGTCTACTTTTTATATCTTCCTCTCCTGTTATGTCTATGAGAGTTTGGTGATCAGAACGGCCTTCCCATGGACCAAGCATAGGGCTGGTTTCATTGGACAGTTTATCGGCCAGAAATGAGTTCCATGATCCCAAACTACTCTATATGTGTTTGTTTGGCCTGAAAACTTGAGGATAGATGTTTTAGGATTTATAAGAATTATTGGAAAAGACTAGACACGATTTGGACTTGATTTGCTCAAAGACCATATTTTGGTCCTAGGGCTGTTTGTGTCGGATCCTAGGGCTTGGGGCGGTTTCTGGTGAATCCGACCATGGATTCCTTCTAGTTAGGATTTATCATGAATTTTCATGAATTTTATTTAGTTTTTGGACAACTTTTGAAAAAGGGTCAGAGTTGGTCCAAGATAGTCCTTAGGCGCAGAACCATGCAATTGCCTAGAACTGTGTACTAGGTTATCGGATTATTATTTATTGATTGCGCTTGAGTGGTTATAGAAAATGTCTGCTTGTTTTCATACTGGTACCTGAGGGTAAGGCTGGTACTGGGTGGCGTGGACCACAAGTATGGAGCTGGTTGTGATTATGCAGGGAACGTCAGGTGTGATCTGATCATGGCAAGGATGGACGACCTGATTCATGGATGATGGATCAAGGTGTCTGATCTGATTGATCAAAGGGTGCATCAGCTGTAAGAGCAAGACTGATCAGGTTCAATGGGACATGGTTCCATGGGCGGTTAGGTATGTGTGAAGACTCATCAGGTCTGAGTCATGTGGGGTGGTTGGTTGATTGACTTAGGATCTGATGAGTATTTTTAGTCCAAGAGAGGGACTTGGTATCATATTCGACAAAGCATAAGGATGATGCATGTGCGTAGAAGAGCCAGATGCATGCCATTTACCATTGAAGACTTCCCAAAGGTTACTTGGTCAGTGGGGATGGTTGGTTGAATGACTAAGTACCCAAGGGGAGATTTTTATACAGGTATAAGAGAGTTGGACGAGTTGGCAGGGAGCTGGGAGCAGCTAACTTGTAGCTTTATCAGCTGGAAGAGAGTAAATGGAACCTCATGTGAAGTGGTTCAGCTTAGCTAGCTGGATGAGCTAGCTAAACAAGCTGAGCCAGCTGGCCTTAGCTCGGTTCTAGCTAGCTGAGGTGAGTCGGCTCGAGGAGCTGGATGAGCTAGCTAAGTCTGCTAAGAGGATGAGCTAACCAATTCAGATAAGAGGATGAGCTAACCAATTCAGCTAAGAGGATGAGCTAACCAATTCAGCTGGACTGATGAGCTAACAAGCTCCGTGGATGTGGCAAAGGTATAACTTAGCAAATACTTGGATAAAGTAGTAACATGCTAGGATGCTGGTAGAACGGTTTAGGGGAATGGAACCTCAGAATCGTATGACTTGGTTTGGGTTCAGAATCGATCTCTAAGCTAAAAGGTAGTTGTAATACTAACCAAGGGCTGAGGTGGTTCGACCGGACAAGTTTTAGATTGGTTTTAGACCAATGGTTAATGTAGTATAATCCGCTGCGTATGAGTTGAACTGATCTAAGCTAGGGAATGACTAAGGTAGTCCTGAGCTAAGATCTAAGTTAGCCCTCGCCTATGGGTGATAATAAAGATAAAGGGCAAAAAATTTAGAGGTTCGGTCCGGAAGAGGACTGAGCGACGTGAGGCTAGACCGCGGCCAGGAAGGCCGGATCGAGTCTTACAAGTTGGTATCAGAGCATGCTTGATCCTGTTAAGGACAGTGCTCAAAGATGTTGAGTTCCAAACCGATATTATTTCTGAAAACTAAGATGACTTGGAACCTTAGCTATGGTGAGCCAAGTGAGAGTTGAGGCAAGATTGGGTTTCATGCTTGTGAACGGGAAAGTTCTAAGATGAACCGGCTTAGCCAAGATATGATCTCCAAGGGAAAGATCCTGAAACAGAAAGGTTGGTCGATCTAGTTATTTAGAAGTAATAGACGGATTGGGCGAAGGGACGCAATGCAAGACCTTTGTATGGACGACCTGGACAAGGGAGGTAACATGGACCAGAGAGTGGCTTAGGTTGAAATAAACGTGCAGCACTCTACTGAGGTTAAGTGTTATTCCTTGGTGGCCGTTCCAAAACAAGTGAGCATACGTTATGTATTTCAGTGTGATGGGGATTGAGGTATATTATAAACACTCTTGTGGATGTTATGGGACATTCATGGAAGTGTGACACTTTGGAGAATGGTATGGGACGTTTTCCAAATGTGTTATCAAACCGAGATCCTACTCAACTGGGAGAGTGGACCAGGTTCGGTAGGCAATCGAGTCCGGTGAAGGACCAGGGTTGGCTTACTCGAACGAGTCCAAATTGGATCTAGTCCGGATGGACTATGATCTTGGTATTGATCACAGTCAGGGTAATGCCTGCGGATCTTAGTATTGATCACAGTCAGGGTAATGCCTGCGGATCTGAGTTTTGATCACAGTCAGGGTAAGGCCTGCGGATCTTAGTATTGATCACAGTCAGGGTAATGCCTGCGGATCTTGGTATTGATCACAGACAGGGTAACGCCTGCGGATCTGGCTTGGAAAGAATCGGGCCACCTTAGACTGTCATCAGGTCAGGTGCAGTTTGGGAGTGGGTGTAGACCCCCGATCAGGTTCCAAGATTAGTAAACCTGCCTCCAGTGTTGTAGTGGTTTCAGCAGTCCGAGCGGAACGGATGCTAGAGAGAGGTTGTGAGGCTTACATAGCCACAATCGCCACTAAGGAGATGGTGAAGGGTGGTAACCTAGACGGGATGCCGCTGGTCAGTGAGTTTGAGGATGTGTTTCGGGCGCTGCAGGGAGTCCCCCCTGACAGGGCGGACCCGTTTCATAATAGAAATGGAACCAGGGACGTCCCCAATGTCTAAATGTCCATACCGCATGGCTCTTGCCGAGATTGCCGAGCTAGGGACCAGGGTCGGTATACAATCGAGTCCAGTAAGGGACCAGGGTTGACTTACGCGATCGAGTCCATTTGGGATATAGTCGGGACTGACTAGAATCAAGATAAAGACGATCAAGTCCAGTGAGGGATGAGGATCGCAGCTCAACCAAGTCAGAGATTGACCTATGGTTGGGATGGGGCGGTTGAGTTCCGTAGTGGACCAGAACCGCAATATGATCAAGTCCAGTGGGACGAGGATCAGGACACGACCTACTTGGATATGGACCTATGCTCGGAAGGCACGGTCGAGTCCCTGAGTTGACGAGGACTGGAATATGATCACGTCCTGAGTGGACCATGATCAAAATATGATTAACTCCGGTGATGGACAGAAGTCAGGTTGAAACGGTTTAGTCTAGTATGGACTAAGATCGCAATATGGCCAAGTTGTGGTTGTTTGGAAAGACTACAAGTTGGTATTACTTATACGGAGATTGATGGATCCTTGACTATGGTTGAATAGTCAAGTAAGGATGCCATAAGCAAAAACCAGATGGACCACTGAATAAGATTTTTGGATAAATCTCTATCAAGTGGAAGAGACTTGTTTGAAGGCTGATCAAGGACGGGATCAGTAAGATGGAAATGAAGATGGAGATTGAATACCAGAGTGGTATGGTTAGTTAATTAAGGAAGTTACACTTGGATCGGATTCGAGGACGAATCCCTATTAAGTGTGGGAGACTTGTCATGTCCCCGATCCTAGGCAGGATCGTTGGGATGGACCATGGTACAAGAAGACGTACCAGCAAGGCCTTAGGGTCTAACCATGAAGTATCATGGTCTGGGAAGTAGGTTGAGTGCATCAGGAAGCTGAGACTTAAACTGGAAAAGATGGAAATGAGCTTAACGCAGCTAGAAGGCGTAAGGGAGAGCTCAAAACAGTTCAGGACAGCTTGAGGCAGCTCGACCAAGCTCCGGGTAAGCTCCAGGTAACTCCGGGAAGATTAGGGGAGCTGGACAAGAGTATACGCAGCTGGACGATGAGTGGATGAAGCTCGGACCAGCTGGAAGAAGCTCGAGCAGCTAGGAGTAGCTCATAGGTAGCTCACTCAAGTAAGGTCAGCTAGCTGGAGCTGGTGGACTAGCTCACTCAGCTGGAGCAGCTAGTGGTCAGCTCAACTCAGCTCAGTGGAGTGTTATGGTCCGGGCCGGTGTTGTCGGGTCATGGGCGGTTATGGGCTCAGGTTAGTGTGGCATGATCCACCAGGGGATCATGTGTCTTGTCAAGTGGATCAGGGTCGTGGACAAGGTCATTGGGCTTATGATCAATCAGCCCAAAAGGTAAGGATGGGTGGTTGGGGAGTTATGGGCGGTTGGGCAGTTATTGCTGAATGGGTGTAAACTGCCCAAAAGACACCCTTTCGCCCAAGGCAGTTGGGGGACGCCTTCTACTTTATATAGAGGACCCTGGGCACGAAAATAACCATCATTTTCCATAGGAAAAACAGAGGTACAAGTCGTGGGACAGAGAGACAAAAAAAGAGACAAAAATCTGCTTAAAGATGGATATGGTGGAGATTAAGCAAGAAGAAGAGGAGGATCGTTTGGGGAAGTCAAGGCCGACTGGAGTGGATCCCAGAGGCACGCCTGAGACTCCTTCTACATCCTGTAAATAAGGGAAAATACAGAGACATGGTCGGAATCAACAATCAAAGACCAAGAGTGGTGAGAAGACAACAAAGAGGCAGTTTTGGGGAAGATCAGTGGGAAAGTTATGAACGACCCATTGATGAGTTCTGATCCGTTTTTTTGACATCAAATGAATCCACCAGAGTCTGTGAACACATGAAAATGGTCAGAGAAGGATAAGGATCGTGGCCAGAAGGATCGATCCTTTAAGGTCAGTGGTGTGGATCATGTAAACCAAAGGCATGGACCATTGTGTGAGAACATGTGGTTTATGATCTCTGGAACTCTGATCACGCCCATTTATGTTTGTATACTTTTTATATCTTCCTCTCCTGTTATGTCTATGAGAGTTTGGTGATCAGAACGGCCTTCCCATGGACCAAGCATAGGGCTGGTTTCATTGGACAGTTTATCGGCCAGAAATGAGTTCCATGATCCAAAACTACTCTATATGTGTTTGTTTGGCCTGAAAACTTGAGGATAGATGTTTTAGGATTTATAAGAATTATTGGAAAAGACTAGACACGATTTGGACTTGATTTGCTCAAAGACCATATTTTGGTCCTAGGGCTGTTTGTGTCGGATCCTAGGGCTTGGGGCGGTTTCTGGTGAATCCGACCATGGATTCCTTCTAGTTAGGATTTATCATGAATTTTCATGAATTTTATTTAGTTTTTGGACAACTTTTGAAAAAGGGTCAGAGTTGGTCCAAGATAGTCCTTAGGCGCAGAACCATGCAATTGCCTAGAACTGTGTACTAGGTTATCGGATTATTATGTATTAAATGCGCTTGAGTGGTTATAGAACATGTCTACTTGTTTTCATACTGGTACCTGAGGGTAAGGCTGGTACTGGGTGGCGTGGACCACAAGTATGGAGCTGGTTGTGATTATGCAGGAAACGTCAGGTGTGATCTGATCATGGCAAGGAGGGACGACCTGATTCATGGATGATGGATCAAGGTGTCTGATCTGATTGATCAAAGGGTGCATCGGCTGTAAGAGCAAGACTGATCAGGTTCAATGGGACATGGTTCCATGGCCGGTTAGGTATTTGTGAAGACTCATCAGGTCTGAGTCATGTGGGGTGGTTGGTTGATTGCCTTAGGATCTGATGAGTATTGTTAGTCCAAGAGAGGGACTTGGTATCATATTCGACAAAGCATAAGGATGATGCATGTGCGTAGAAGAGGCAGATGCATGTCATTTACCATTGAAGACTTCCCAAAGGTTACTTGGTCAGTGGGGATGGTTGGTTGAATGACTAAGTACCGAAGGGGAGATGTTTATACAGGTATAAGAGAGTTGGACGAGTTGGAAGGGAGCTGGGAGCAGCTAACTTGTAGCTTTATCAGCTGGAAGAGAGTAAATGGAACCTCATGTGAAGTGGTTCAGCTTAGCTAGCTGGATGAGCTAGCTAAACTAGCTGAGGCAGCTGGCCTTAGCTCGGTTCAAGCTAGCTGAGATGATTCGGCTCGAGGAGCTGGAGTAGCTAGCTAAGTCAGCTAAGAGGATGAGCTAACCAATTCAGCTAAGAGGATGAGCTAACCAATTCAGCTAAGAGGATGAGATAACCAATTCAGCTGGACTGATGAGCTAACAAGCTCCGTGGATGTGGCAAAGGTATAACTTAGCAAATACTTGGATAAAGTAGTAACTTGCTAGGATGCTGGTAGAACGGTTTAGGGGAATGGAACCTCAGAATCGTATGACTTGGTTTGGGTTCAGAATCGATCTCTAAGCTAAAAGGTAGTTGTAATACTAACCAAGGGTTGAGGTGGTTCGACCGGACAAGTTTTAGATTGGTTTTAGACCAATGGTTAATGTAGTATAATCCGCTGCGTATGAGTTGAACTGATCTAAGCTAGGGAATGCCTAAGGTAGTCCTGAGCTAAGATCTAAGTTAGCCCTCGCCTATGGGCGATAATAAAGATAAAGGGCGAAAAATTTAGAGGTTCGGTCCGGAAGAGGACTGAGAGACGTGAGGCTAGACCGCGGCCAAGAAGGCCGGATCGAGTCTTACAGCCTTCCCTTCTCCTTCTCGAGCAGTAGACTCATTTCCAGAAGGATCCGCTTCACTTGCTTCATTGGAAAGGTGAGCTCTTCCTTCCCTCTCCTTCATGAACCTGTTTGGTTTGAGATGGGGATGAAGTATCCAGCACTGACTCCTCTTGTGACCCGGCTTCTTGCAGTGATCACAGGTTCCTCCAAACCTCCTATCCTCACCATACCTCCTTTCCTCTGGCTTGTACATTGCCTTGTTAGCTTGAGTGACCTCTGCCTTGTTGGCCAAGGAAAGGTCCCCTCTTCCTCCAAACAATCTGTGTGAATCCTCTTCCTTCTGGATTTGAGCACACACTTCCTCCAAGGATGGCAGCTTAGATAACCTCATGATGTGCCTGATCAGGTCATTGTACACCGAGTTCAAGGTTAGAAGCAGACCAAAGACCTGATCTTGCTCCTTCCTTTCCATGATGATGTCTTGATCCTGTGTGCTCGGCCTCAGTATCTCAAGTTCAGACCATAAAGCCCTGAACTTTCCCAAGTGTTTAGTGAACTCAACCTCTTCCTGCACAAGTGTGTTGATAGCCCTTTTCACTTCAAACACACGGCTCAGATTAGATGTATTACCATAGACCTTTCGGAGAGTATCCCATAGGTCTTTTGCTGTGTCAAAGTAGCTGTAAGCTTCAAGGATTGAGGTCTCAAGAGAAGCTTGCAACACGGTGACCACAGTCATGTTTTCTTGAACCCATTTGTTCTCATCAGCTAGAGCAAGTTCAGTTACTCCTTCGCCTTCTTCCTTCTCAGCAGCAGGTTTAGGAGGTCCATCCGTGATGTGACTCCACAAACCCTTGCTTCCAAACGCCGTTTTCACCAGCCTTGACCACAGGACGTAGTTTCCACTCCTCTTCAATGTAACCGGAATCGCCAACATCTTGCTTCCTTCCATCTTGCTTTTGAGTACCCAGATCTAGAAAAGCTTGAGACTTTGAATGAAGCTGAAGAACACTCGAGGTTTAGATCTAAGAAAGGTTGAAGATTTAAGATGAATCAACCCGGAAAGATCTTTGAAAACGAGAGAGAAAGCTTCAAACTTTCAAACTTTCCTTGGATCTTAAGAAAGGTTCGAACTTTGCCTTTGAACTTGAAGAACACGAAGAACACAAACCCAGATTATCAGTAACCTGGCTCTGATACCATGAAATTTTTAGAGAATAAGAGAGTAGAGGTGATTGTTTAGACAGAATCGAAGAGAAACTAAGAGAATAGAGAGATTAAGAACAAATTTGTGTGGAGAGCCATTTCGGCTAAGAGAGAAAATAAAGAAGAGAACTGATTGCTTGTTATTGATACTCAACAGTCAAAATATATAGGAGAGCTACAAGTGCTTTCAGAAGCAAAAGGAAGAGCAAATGTGTGGACAGAAACAATAGGCACGCTTCTTCTCAAACGTTCGACCAAAGAGAGCCACAAGAAGAGCATCAGCATTTTTGACAAGATGCTGATCACTTTACAGCCTGTACTCGCCTTATCCAGACTTCTTTTCACCGGATAGATCAAGGTAAGACGCGGTAAGCTTCTCTGGTTACTCTTTGTTGTACCCGGATCAAGTTTTACCCTTTGGTCGAGTATTTGGGTCGACCATAATCTGTACGGCCTGTACAGATTGTACGGCCTGTACGGCATGTACGGATTGTACGGCCTGTACAGATTGTACGGCCTGTACGGATTGTACGGCCTGTACGGACATGGTCGACACCAAACTTCTCCAATCCTTTCTCTTCTCTTTACACTTCTTAACCAATGCTTTTTATCATTCTAACTTATCAGAACACCTCAACTCAACAGATTGTAGATCAATCAACAGCATCACAGTGAAGTATCGCCACCCTATACCTAGATTAGATGATATGCTTGATGAATTGCATGGTTCTTGCACCTTTTCTAAGGTAGATTTGAAAAGTGGTTATCATCAGATTAGGATGAAAGAAGGAGATGAATGGAAAACTGCATTTAAGACTAAGCATGGATTATATGAGTGGTTAGTTATGCCATTTGGATTGACAAATGCACCTAGTACATTCATGAGGTTAATGAATCATGTTCTTAGATCATTCATAGGCATTTCTGTTGTTGTGTACTTTGATGACATCTTAGTATATAGCAAGACTTTAGAAGAGCATATAGAACATCTTAGGGCTGTCCTGAATGTTTTGAGAAATGAGAAACTCTTTGCCAACTTGAAGAAGTGCACTTTTTGCACGGATAACTTGTTTTTCTAGGCTTTGTTGTGAGTGCAGATGGAGTTAAGGTGGACGAAGAGAAGATCAAATCCATCAAGGACTGGCCGAGTCAAACCTCAGTGGGAGAATTGAGAAGTTTCCATGGGCTTGCTGGGTTCTATAGGCGTTTTGTGAGAGACTTTAGCACCATAGCAGCTCCCTTAACTTAAGTGATAAAGAAGGATGTCGGATTCAAGTGGGGAGAAGCAGTCTTTTATCAAAAACCCTATTTATCTCTCTCTCTAGTTGGCAAGTTGAGGTTTCTGGTGTGTAATATCTAGAGTCTAAGGGTGTCTAAGTTGGTGTGTCATATCCGATTTATTCATCTAGGAGTATCAAGATCTCAACCATCCCTCTTGTGTCACCATTCAATCCACAAACCTTGAAGAACTTGAGTCTCTGATTCGTTCCTGCAAGGATCTATCCTCCCATCAACTAAAGAAGCATCCTAGGGTTGTGTCATGTGGTATCACCTTTTCTTATGCTTCCTGACTTTACCAAAACTTTTGAAATAGAATGTGATGCTTCAGGAATTGGAATTGGTGCTGTGTTGATGCATGATAGGAAACCCATTGCCTACTTTAGTGAGAAGCTTGGAGGAGCCACTCTCAACTATGCAACCTATGACAAAGAACTCTATGCCTTGGTGAGGGCCTTGCAAACATGGCAGCATTACTTGTGGCCCAAGGAGTTTGTCATCCACACTGATCATGAGTCCCTAAAGTATCTAAAAGGGCAGAGTAAGCTTAGTAAGAGACACGCAAGATGGGTTGAGTTCATTGAGACCTTCCCATACGTGATCAAATATAAACAAGGTAAGGAGAACATAGGTGCTGATGCACTATCCCGTAGGTAAGGAGAACATAGGTGCTGATGCACTATCCCGTGATCAAATATAAACAAGATATGTATGAAACTGACCTTGATTTCAAGGAAGCTTATGCATATTGTGAGAAGTTTGCTGCAGGACACTACTTTAGACAAAAAGGGTTCTTGTTTTATGATAATAGATTGTGTGTGCCTAATTGTTCTCTGCGAGATCTCTTTGTTAGGGAATCCCATGGGGGCAGTCTAATGGGACACTTTGGGATTGCCAAGACCCTTAAAGTTTTGCAGGATCACTTCTATTGGCCGCACATGAAGAGAGATGTGGAGAGAATCTGTGGGAGGTGTGCTACTTGCAAGCATGCTAAGTCCCAAGTCCAATCCTAGGGTTTGTATACTCCTTTACCAATTCCACACCATCCTTGGAATGACATTTCCATGGACTTTATTGTTGGATTGCCTAGGACTAGAACCGGAAAGGACTCCATCTTTGTTGTTGTTGATAGGTTCTCTAAGATGGTACATTTCATAGCATGTAATAAGACTGATTATGCATTGCATATTGCTAACTTGTTCTTTAAAGAGGTTGTTCGTTTACATGGCATGCCTAGGACTATAGTTTCTGATAGAGACACTAAATTTCTTAGTTACTTTTGGAAGACTCTTTCGTCTAAGTTAGGCACTAAGCTGTTGTTTTCTACTACATGTCATCCACAAACTGATGGACAAACTGAGGTAGTTAATAAAACTTTAGGAACACTCCTGCGTGCATTCATCAAAAAGAACTTGAAAACTTGGGAAGACTACTTACCACATTGTGAATTTGCATACAATCATGCCATGCATTCTACTTCTAAGTATTCTCCATTTGAAATTGTTTATGGGTTCAATCCCACCTCTCCTTTGGATCTAATTCCTTTACCTGAGTGTGAAAGAGTTAGTTTGGACAGTAAGAAGAAAGCTGAGATGGTCCAACAAATCCATGAGAAGGCTAGACAAAACATTGAGCAGAAAACCAAGCTCTATGAGAAGCAAGCCAACAAGGGAAGGCGTGTGAGGGTCTTTGAAGTCGGTGACAAAGTTTGGCTTCACCTGAGGAATGATAGGTTTCCCAACGAGAGGAAGTCCAAGCTGATGCCAAGGGTTGATGGACCCTTCGAGATCACCACAAGATCAATGACAATGCCTATAAACTTGATCTCCAAGGTAAGTATGATGTATCAAATAGCTTCAATGTCACTGACTTGGCTCCTTTTGCTGTTGATGAACCAGATTTGAGGACAAATCCTTTTCAAAAGGGAGGGGATGATGTGATCATGGACTGGATCAATAAGGAGAACAAGGAGAGCTTAGTTGAGTCACATGATGGCACAATGCACCAGCAGCCTGGTGATGATGCTCTGACCATTCCAGAAGGTCCCATGACTCGTTCTAGAGTCAAGAAACTTAAGGAACTCCAAAAGGTCTATGGTAATACATCTAACCTGAACCGTGTGTTTGAGGTGAAAAGGGCTATCAACACACATGTGCAGGAAGAGGTAGAGTTCACTAAGCACTTAGGTAAGTTCAGGGCTCTATGGTCTGAACTCGAGATGCTGAGGCCGAGCACACAAGATCAAGACATAATCATGAAAGGAAGGAGCAAGATCAAGTCTTTGGTTTGCTTCTAACCTTGAACGCGGTGTACAATGACCTGATCAAGCACATCTTGAGGTCATCTAAGTTGCCATCCTTGGAGGAAGTGTGTGCTCGAATCCAGAAGGAAGAAGGGTCTCACGGATTGTTTGGAGGAAGAGGGGACCTATCCTTGGCTAACAAGGCAGAGGTCACTCAAGCTAACAAGGCAATGTACAAGCCTGAGGAAAGGAGATATGGTGAGGATAGGAGGTTTGGCGGAAACTGTGATCACTGCAAGAAGCCAGGTCACAAGAGGAGTCAGTGCTGGATACTTCATCTCCATCTCAAACCAACCAAGTTCATGAAGGAGAGGGAAGGAAGAGCTCACCCTTCCAATGAAACTATTGAAGCGGGTCCTTCTGGAAGTGGGTCTACTGCTCGTGAAGGTGAAGGGAAGGCTATGGCATCTCAACACACTTCAGTCCAGAGCATGGATCAAAAGCCCATAAGGAGGTCAGACATTGATGCTCTCATCAAAGCTCTTAAGGAGAATGGTAACACACTCGGAAACACCCTTGGTTATACTCATAATGCTTATGAAATGACTAAGACTCTTGATCAGATATATACTCTAGGTGAACCGTATAGATCATATGCTGCTACTAGTGTGTCAACTAAACCTTTAGTTGTTGATTCTGGTGCGTCTCATCACATGATAAGTGGCACCAGTCTTATAAAGGATATAGAACCCGCTTATGGTCATGTTATGATTCCAAATGGTGATAGAGTAGCTATAAAAGGAATTGGAACATTAAACTTGTTTGATAAAGAGTCTAGAGCTTTCTATATGCCTCATTTTACTTCAAACCTCTTATCTTTCAAGAAATGCACTAATGATCTTCAATGAAATTTTATTTTTAGTCCTAATGATGTGAAGTTTCAGGATATTGAGAGCAGTAAGTTGATTGGGAAAGGAGTAACCAAGGGAGACCTTTATATGCTTGAAGACCTTACCCCTATTTCCAATTCTAGTTACTCGTTTAGTTCTGTTTCTGCTTCAAATAATGATGCATTGTGGCATGCTAGATTAGGTCATACCCACGTTAGGGCTCTTAGTTGATGTTACCGGGTGTCATGTTTAAAAATAATGAGTGTGAAGCATGCATTTTGGGTAAACATTGTAAGACAGTCTTTAAGAAATCAAGTACTATCTATGAGAAGTGTTTTGATCTTGTTAATTCTGATGTTTGGACTGCTCCTTGTTTATCTAAAGAGAAGTATAATTATTTTGTTACATTCTTTGATGAGAAATCTAAATACACCTGAGTAACACTCATTAAAACTAAAGATAGGGTGCTTGATGCATTTAAAAATTTTCAGACTTATGTTGCTAACCACTATAATGTCAAGATTAAGATTTTCAGATCAGATAATGGTGGGGAATACATGGGTCATGCTTTCAAAGACCATCTAGATCAACATGGGATCCTACATCAAACGAGCTGCCCTTACACTCCACAACAAAATGGAGTGGCTGAGAGGAAGAACATGCATCTAATGGAAGTGGCAAGGTCGATGATGTTTCAAACTAATGTTCCAAAGAGGTTCTGGAGTGATGCTGTAATGACTGCTTGCTATCTTATCAACCGGACACCAACCAGAGTCTTAGAGGATCAGTCTCCATTTGAAGTCCTGAATGATGTCAAGCCCTCTTTGGATCATCTAATGGTATTTGGGTGCTTGTGCTATGTGCGGGTGCCGGGAGAAATGAGGAACAAGTTTGAACCTAGGAGTACTAAAGCCATGTTCATCGGCTACTGCACAAGTCAAAAGGGATTCAAATGCTTTGATACCTCAACAAGGAAGCTGTTAGTATCTCGGGATGTCAAGTTTCTTGAGTCAAGAGGATACTATGAAGAGAAGAGCTGGGAAGATCTTAAGGATCTAGCTCAACAATCTGATAAGGCTGCAAGCCTTAGGATAATCATGGAAGGACTTGGGATCAATCTGACCCAGGATCAGAAAAGGGTACCTGGACCACAGGAATCTGAAGAACCATCCCACCTTGATCATGAGGGGGGAAATGAACCAGGAGATGATGATATAGAGGACGAGAACAATGGAAGTCCTGATTAAGGTGTGATGGAACATGAGGAAGCAAATGAGGTACCTAAATCAGAAGGCCAAGATGAGCATGAGGAAGCGGTTGAGGAGGTTCAAGCTCCGTTAAGGAGAAGTACTAGAGTAAGAAGACATCCATCTAACTGGGTGAATACTAGGGTCTACTACAATGCTCAAGCAGTAGCTCACCCTAATCAAGCTGTCTGCTCTTTTGCCGAGTTTCCTAAGGAGCATTGTGCTTTCATTATCAGTTTGGATGAAAGCCAGGTTCCACGGTCTTATGAGGAAGCCATGGAGGATAAAGAGTGGAAGAAGTCAGTGAGTGATGAAGCAGGTGCTATGATCAAGAATGAGACTTGATATGAGAGTGAGCTGCCAAAAGGGAAGAAGGCTGTTACTAGTAGATGGATCTTCACCATCAAGTATCTACCAAATGGGAAGATAGAAAGGAAGAAGACCAGACTTGTTGCAAGAGGTTTCACCCAAACCTATGGAGAGGACTATGTTGACACCTTTGCTCCTGTGGAAAAGCTCCATACTTTTTGAATTGTTCTCTCCATTGCAACCAACTTGGGGTGGAACCTATGGCAAATGGATGTGAAGAATGCCTTCTTGCAAGGTGAATTGGAAGAGGAAGTGTATATGTATCCCCCTCCGGACCTGGAGAGTATGATAAAACCAGGAAATGTTCTGAGGCTGAGGAAGGCTATCTATGGGTTGAAGCAGTCTCCAAGAGCCTGGTATCACAAGTTAAGCACTACCCTGAATGGCCGAGGCTTCATCAAATCTGAGCTTGATCACACCATATTTAATCTTGCCTCTACATCAGGTATCATGGTCCTCCTAGTCTATGTTGATGATATCATCTTAACTGGGAGTGACAAGGAAGGTGTTAAGGATACTAAAGACTATCTCAAATCTGTTTTTGAAATTAAAGACTTGGGGGAAATGAAATACTTCCTTGGAATTGAGATTTGTAGATCCAAGGCAGGGTTGTTCATGTCCCAAAGGAAGTATACTCTTGATATTTTGAAAGATGCAGGTAAACTTGGAGGGAAGACAGCAAGGACGCCTATGGAGGATGGGTATAAGGTTCCTCGTGAGGGGAAGATAGAGGATAGCAAACCATTTCATGATGCCAAGCTTTACAGAAAGCTAGTGGGTAAGCTAATATACTTAACTATCACACGTCCTGATATCTGCTTTGTTGTGAACCAGGTAAGCCAACACATGCAAATCCCAAAGGACCACCACTGGAATATGGTGGAACGGATCCTGAGCTATCTGAATGGTTCACTTGGCCAAGGAATATGGATGGGATGCAACAACAACACTGAAGTGGTTGGTTACTGTGATGCGGACTGGGCTGGTGATAGAGCAGATAGGAAGTCCACTACTGGCTACTGCACATTCATTGGAGGGAACCTAGTTACATGGAAGAGCAAGAAACAGAAGGTTGTGTCTTGCTCAAGTGCTGAAGGCGAGTATAGAGCAATGCTCAAGTTGACAAATGAACTTGTCTGGATTAAAGGAATCTTGAAGCACCTTGGTATTGAGCAGTCCACTCCAATGACAATGCATTGTGAGAACCAAGCAGCTATCCACGTAGCCACCAACTCAGTGTTCCACGAGAGGACCAAGCACATCGAGGTTGATTGCCACAAAGTGAGGCAGATGATTGGGTTAGGAGTGATCCTACCTTGGTATACTAGGAGTGAGGACCAGCTAGCAAATGTGTTTACTAAGGCGGCAATACAAAAGACAATGGAGTCCATCCATGGCCGCTTGGGACTCATTGATCTAACCCAACTTAGCAAATCCCCTGCTATGGGGTCTTTACTCTTTTTCCCTCATCAAGGTTTTATCCCAAAAGGGTTTTCCTTGGTGAGGTTTTTAATGAGGAAGACCTCATAGCCTTCCAAGCTTGACTTGTTCCATATGGTCAAGCTTGAGGGGGAGTGTTGAGTTGAGGAATGATAGAGGAGTATTGGGTTAAGAGGGATAAGAGGAAGGGAAAAGATTGGAGAGGTTTTGTGTCGACCATGTCCGTACAGGCTGTACAGGCCGTACAATCCGTACAGGCCATACAGATCATGGTCGAACCAAAACACTCAACCAAAGGTAAAACTCCATCCGGGTAAAACCAAAAGTAACCAGGGACGCTTACCGTGTCTTCCCTTGGTCTATCCGGTAAAAATGAGTGTGGATAAGGTGCGGACAGGCTGGAAAGGGATCAGCATCTTCCAAAGATGTTGATGCTCTTCTTGTGGCTCCCCTTGGTCGACCGTTTGAAAGAAAGCGCGCCTACTTCATTCTGTCCACATATTTGCTCTTCCTTGCTTTCTGAAAACCCTTGTAACCTCTCTATATATTGGACATGTCGAGTATCAATAAGAATCAATCAGTTCTCTTCTTTATTTTCTCTCTTTGCCGAAATGGCTCTCCACACAAATTTGTTCTTAATCTCTATATTCTCTTAGTTTCTCTTTGATTTTGTCTAAACAATCACCTCTATTCTCTTATTCTCTAAAGATTTCACACAGAACTAAGCTCTTCAAGCATATAAAGATCTCCTTTGGTTACTCCTTGCCCAATCAATCGGCTGCTCTCAATATCCTCAAACTTCACATCACTAGGGCTGAATATAACATTGCAATGCATATATGTGGTACACTTCTTGACAGAGAGTAAGTTTGAAGTAAACTCAGGCATATAAAAGGCTTTAGATTATTTGTTAAACAATTTCATCTTGCCTACACCTCTTATTCGTATCCTATCTCCATTTGCTATCATTACATGTCCATTAGCCGGTTCTATATCTCTAAGAAGACTAGTATCACTAATCATATGATGAGATGCACCAGAATCTACTATCAATTGTTTAGACATATTATGAGCATTATGATAATGACCAATCATCCTAGAATCAGTGTGGAAACTATCCGTTTGTTGAACCATACTAGCAACCCTATATGCACCAAACAAATACCTTTTGACATTACCAAGAGTGGTACCATTATCCTTGAGCATTTTTATGAGAGCATCCATCTCAGATCGACGGATGAACTCATGCTCATTGAGGCGTGGCTGATGGGCAGTGTAGGTCACCAGGGCCTTGCTTTCACCACCTTCACGACCTTCCGTCTCCTTTGTCTTGGTTGAAGTCCCAGCACCAGATTGATTATCCGTTCCATAGGTAACATTGGGTCTCCCTTCCCTCTCCTTCATGAACTTGGCCTGTTTGAGGTGAGGATGGAGAATCCAGCATTGACCCTTCTTATGACCATGCCTCTTGCAATGATCACAGTTCCCATTGAACCTACTATCTTCAAAGTTCCCAGCAAACCTCCTATCTTCATTCTTATGAACCTTGTTAGCTTGAGGCACCTCGGCTTGGTTGGCAAGAGTGAGCTCCCCCTTTCCTCCAAATAGCCCCAAGGACCCTTGTTCCATTTGGATTTGAGCACAAATTTCTTCAAGGTGGGGAGCTTCTCGGATCTGGGGATATGTTTGATCAGATCATTGTAGGTGGTGTTGAGAGTGAGCAAGAGCCCAAATACCTTGTAATGCTCACGTCTCTCATTCAACTCATCCGAATCTATGGTGCTTGGCCTTAGCATCTCAAGCTCTGACCATAAAGCTCGAAACTTTCCCAAATGCTTAGTGAACTCCATATCTTCTTGAGCTAAGTTGTTGATAGCCCTCTTTATTATCCTTCTGGATCCACTTCAGTTCATCACAAACCACCACTTCTTTGTCGCATTCCTGGGTAATGAGCTTTGGAGCTTCGTCTTCAAGGACATGGTTCCAAAGGCCCTTACTTCCCACGACTGTCTTCACCACACGAGACCAAAGAAGGTAGTTTCCACCTTTGAGAGTAACCAGAATGACAGTAGTCTTCATGTTCTCCATTTCGAAACCAAAAGATTGAAACTTTAGCTTAACGAAACAAAAGGTTGAGACTTTTAACAAAAGAGACCAAAAGAACCCAGATTCAAGTGAACCAGGCTCTGATACCATGAAAGTTTGAGAGAATCTTAGTGTAGAGAGTGAGAATGAGAGACTAAGAACACGATTTAGACTAGAAAGAAGAAGACTTGACATGAGAGATTTCGATCCATTGAGAGAGACTAAAGAAAGAGTCTAAGAGAGACCAAAAGATTTTGTGTTATTGATTAATGAACCGAGGTTACAAATATATAGGAGAGGAAGTAAAGCTTTACAACGGATAGATGATAAGGTTTAGGATGAGCTCATCCACCAAGAATGTGGAGTCAACCGGTCTAGGCGCGCCTAATTCAAACTTGTGGCTGGAGTGCTTCACACGCGAGATTCCTTTGGCATCTTGACCAGATGCTCTTCCAGCCTTGAGCCAGCCTGTCAAACGCGCGCCTTATCCATTCAGTCAAGCTTGATCCGCTTGGTAACTAGTAAGAGTGTTGATCTAAGGAAATAAAGAAGGGAGGTTTAAAGGTCTTAAGCTAAGGAACAAGTTCAAGAGAAGGTTGGTGCAAAGTTAGGGCGAGTGTATGGACAGTACGGACCGTACGAATTGTATGGCATACTATACGGACCACCCGACCCAAACTTGTTTAAACTCGACCAAAACATATTTTGGTCTTGTGCGAAAATGGGGTTAAAGTTATACGGATGGGCCATGTCCGTACAACTCAAGGTCCGTA
Organism: Moricandia arvensis; assembly: GCA_905132765.1. Lineage (NCBI taxonomy): Eukaryota > Viridiplantae > Streptophyta > Magnoliopsida > Brassicales > Brassicaceae > Moricandia > Moricandia arvensis. The sequence continues at coordinate 85,818 of CAJHQP010000662.1, forward strand.
CACTTATGGTGGAACTTGGGTCACAAGGAAGAAGGAAGTTCAAGGTAAACTGGACGGGTGAAAAGGAGAAGGTTAACTTGTTGGTAATCCGGTAAGAAGATGGCTCGCGGATAAGAGGATAAGGCTTGACCAGACAGGCTGGCTCGTGCTGGAAAGGCAAGGAATCTAGTCAAGATGCCAAAGGCATCTTGCCTTCTCAACCAAGTGTTCAAAAACCAGGCGCGCTCCCTTCCTAGTGTGTCCACGTCTCTGCCTTAGTTACCATACTCCTCTTGACCGTTTGTGGATGAGATTAAGCTTCCCTATATATTGTAACCGAGACTCAGATTATTAATCAAGTAATACATTTCAATCTTTTCGAGTTACTCTCTCCTCTCTCTCTCTCTTGTTCATCATGAACATTAAACAATCTTCTCTCTAATCTCTTCTCGGTTCACTCTTTCTCTTTTAATATCGCACAACCTACACTTGTTCTCTCAAAATCTCATGGTAATAGAGCCAGGTTACCCACATCCTGGTGTTTAGATCTAGTAACCTTCAGCTTCATTTCGTGTTCAAAGGAGCAAACTTTCTGGGTTCTTGAAGGTTGCTTTGAAGATGGAAGGAAGCAAGATGACAATAACGGTTTCGGTTACTCTTAAAGGTGGTGGAAATTACCTGTTGTGGTCTCGGCTTGTGAAGACTGCAATTGTGAGCAAGGGTTTGTGAAGTCACATCTCGGATGGAGCTCCAAAACAAGTTGCTAGTGAAGAAGAAGGTACTAGGGAGCTTGTTGTAGCTGATCAACAGAAGTGGACTCAAGACGACATGATGGTTCTCACCCTGATCCAAGGGTCTTTCGATCCACCCATACTGGAGGCATACAGCTACTGCGAGACACCAAAGGACATGTGGGAGACACTCCAGAAGATCTATGGTAACACCTCTAATCTGAGCCGAGTGTTTGAGCTCAAGAGAGCTATAAACACACTTGTTCAAGAAGATGTTGAGTTTACCAAGCACTTGGGTAAGTTCAGAGCCTTTTGGTCTGAACTAGAGATGCTTAGACCCAACACAACGGATCAAGACACACTCATGGAGAGGCGTGAAGAAGATCAGGTGTTTGGGTTAATGTTGACTCTGAATCCTGCCTTCAGTGATCTGATCAAACATATACTGAGGTCCCCAAAGCTCCCAACTTTGGAGGGAGTGTGTGCTCAGATCCAGAAGGAGGAAGGGTCCTTGGGATTGTTTGGTCGTAATGGGGAGCTGTCCCTGGCCAATCAAGCTGAGGCTGTCCAAGCTAACAAAGCTATGTACATGTATGATGAAAGAAGAGGTGGTGAGGAAAGGAGGTTTGGAGGAAACTGTGATCACTGCAAGAAGCCGGGTCATAAGAGGAGCCAGTGTTGGATACTCCATCCCCATCTCAAGCCAAAAAAATTTATGAAGGACCGAGATGCAAGAGCTCACCTTTCAACCAAAGCAAGTGAAGCTGGTGGTTCATCCGGAGCTGGTTCAACCACGCATGAAGGGGAAGGAAAGGCCTTGACATCTCAACACACTCCCTTGAAGAGCATGGATCATGAGCTGATCAGGAGGTCAGACATTAATGCCCTCTAGGGTACTCCTATGGGGTAATGTATCTAGTAACCCTCTATGGTACTCCTATGCTACTTATAGCTTATCTAGTATCCCTGATCATTTAAAAACTGGGAATGACTCTCATATTGCTACATATAGGTTGCTTAAGAACCATGATCAGTTAGAACATGAATCGACTAGTTCCTATCATGCTCATAACACTAGTAAGCCTTTAGTTGTTGATTCAGGAGCCTCTCACCACATGATTAGTGATGATAAGTTGATAAAAGACATAAAACCTGCTCATGGTCATGTAATGATTGCTAATGGTGATAGAATAGCAATTAGAGGAATCGGTAAGTTGAACCTATTTGATAAGGAGTCTAAAGCTTTTTACATGCCTGAATTCACATCTAATCTTTTGTCAGTTAAGAGATGCACCACTGATTTGCATTGTAATGTTATATTCAGTCCTAATGATGTGAAGTTTCAGGATATTGAGAGCCATAAGTTGATCGGAAAGGGAGTAACAAAAGGAGATCTTTACATGCTTGAAGACACTATCCCTAGTCCGGATTTTAAATACTCGTTTAGTTCTACTTCTGTGTTGAATAATGATGCATTGTGGCATGCTAGATTAGGTCACCCTCATCTTAGAGCTCTAAGTTTAATGTTACCAGGTGTCCTGTATAAGAATAATGAATGTGAAGCATGTATCTTGGGTAAACATTGTAAGTCAGTTTTTCCAAAATCTACAACTCTTTATGAAAAGTGTTTTTACCTTGTGCATTCAGAATTGTGGACTGCTCCTTGTTTATCTAGGGAAAACTACAAGTACTTTGTAACATTCATTGATGAAAAATAGAAATACACCTGGATAACTCTCATTCAAACTAAGGAAAGAGTGCTTGATGCATTTAGAAATTTTCAGGCCTATGTGACTAACCATTACCATGCCAAGATTAAGATTTTCAGGTCTGATAATGGTGGTGAGTATACAAGTCTTGCATTCAAGCAACATCTAGCTCAACATGGGATCCTTCACCAAACAAGCTGTCCTTACACGCCACAACAAAATGGAGTGGCTGAAAGGAAGAATAGGCATCTTATGGAGGTGGCTCGGTCAATCATGTTCCAGTCCAATGTCCCCAAAAGGTTTTGGAGTGATGCAGTGATGACTGCTTGCTATTTGATCAACAGAACACCTACCAGAGTTCTAGATGACAAGGCGCCTTTTGAAGTTCTAAACAAGGAGAAGCCGGCCTTAAGTCATCTAAGGGTGTTTGGGTGTCTATGCTTTGTTCTAGTTCCCGGGGAGATGAGGAACAAACAGGAACCAAAGAGCACAGGGATAATGTTCATTGGCTACTCTACAACACAGAAGGGTTACAAGTGCTTTGATCCAAAGACAAGGCGAGTTCTGGTGTCTATGGATGTGAAGTTTGTGGAGTCAAGAGGGTACTATGAAGAGAAGAGTTAGGATGATTTGAAGGATCTATCCCAAGCATCTGATAAGGCAGCTAGCCTCTAGATCATCATTGAGGGTCTTGGGATCAATACAACCCAGGATCAGAGGAGGCAAGAAGGGACTCACACTCATGAAGCTGAAGATCAAACTCACCATGATCATGAAGGGGGAAATAGACCTGAGGCCGGAGGAGGTCAAGATGAGGAACACTCAGGATATCATGATCAAGGTGAGGCAACAAGTGAAGAAGAAGGGATTGAAGAAAACAATGGACCTGAAGGAGAAGGTCATGAGGAACCAGTGGAAGAAGCTCCACCTCTGAGAAGAAGTATGAGGGTGAGGAGAGACCCTTCAAACTGGGTCAACACTCAGGTGTACTACAATGCCCAAGCAGTAGCTCATCCAAGTGAGGTTGTATGTTCTTTTGCCAAGTTCCCAAAAGAGCATTGTGCTTTTATAACTTGTCTGGATGAAAGCCAATTGCCAAAATCATATGAAGAAGCTGTGAAGGATGAGAAATGGAGAGCCTCAGTTGCGGATGAGGCTAATGCCATGATCAAGAATGAGACATGGTATGAAAGTGAGCTACCTAAAGGGAAGAAAGCAGTAACCAGTATGTGGATATTCACCATCAAGTTCTTGCCAAATGGGAAGATAGATAGAAGGAAGACAAGACTGGTAGCTAGAGGCTTCACTCAAACTTATGGAGAAGACTATCTTGACACCTTTGCTCCAATTGCTAAACTCAATACCATTCGGATTGTTCCATCAAGAATGCCTTTCTTCAATGAGAACTTCAAGATGAAGTCTACATGAAACCTCTACCAGGTCTTGAGGTTCTTGTGAAACCAGGGAATGTGCTGAGGCTGAAGAAAGCTATCTATGGCCTAAAGCAGTCGCCTATAGCTCGGTACAACAAGCTAAGCACTACTCTGAATGGGCGAGGCTTCAGGAGGTCTGAGTTAGACCACACTCTCTTCACTCTCACCACAAACTCAGGTATTATTGTCCTTCTAGTTTATGTTGATGATATCATCATAACTGGAAGTGACAAAGCAGGTATACAAGATACTAAAGACTATCTAAAATCTGTGTTTGAAATTAAAGACTTAAGGGAGATGAAATACTTCCTTGGAATTGAGATGTGTAGATCCAAGGAAGGCTTGTTCATGTCCCAAAGGAAATAAATCTTGAGCTTTTGAAAGATGCAGGTAAACTTGGTGGGAAGATAGCCAAAATGCCATTGGAGGATGGGTACAAAGTACCACGAGAGGGGGAGATTGAGAACAGCCAATACCTTGAAGATCCTAAGCTTTATAGGAGGATGGTTGGTAAGTTAATATACTTGACCATTACCCGTCCTGATATCTGTTTTGCTGTGAACCAGGTGAGCCAACACATGAAAGAGCCAAGGGAACATCATTGGAGGATGGTGGAACGGATCCTAAGTTACCTCATTGGATCACCAGGCCAAGGAGTATGGATGGGTGTAATGAGAGCACTGAAGTGGTGGGATACTGTGATGCGGATTGGGCAGGAGATAGGGCTGATAGGAAGTCTACCACAGGCTATTGCACCTTTATTGGAGGAAACCTGGTCACTTGGAAGAGTAAGAAGCAGAAGGTGGTCTCCTGTTCGAGTGCTGAGGCTGAGTATAGAGCCATGCTGAAGCTAACAAATGAGTTGGTGTGGATCAAAGGGATATTGAAGCATCTAGGAGTTTAGCAAGCCACACCAATGCCTATGCATTGTGACAACCAAGCGGCCATTCACATTGTAACCAACTCGGTGTTCCATGAAAGAACCAAGCATATTGAAGCAGACTGCCACAAGGTGACACAGATGATTGGTCTTGGAGAGATCTTACCATGCTACACAAGGAGTGAGGATCAGTTGGCGGATGTCTTTACGAAGGCAGCAAGGAAAAAGGTTATTGAGTCTATTTACACCAGATTAGGACTCATTGACCTTTCACCAGATAACTAATCCCATCGCTATGGGGTCTTCACTATTTTTCCTTCATCAAAGGGTTTAATCACAAAAAGGGTTTTCTCTTCGGTGAGGTTTTTAATGAGGGAGATATGATAGCATTCCAAGCTTGACTTGTTCCACATGGTTAATCTTGAGGGGGAGTGTTGATCTGAGGAAATAAAGAAGGGAGGTTTAAAGGTCTTAAGCTAAGGAATGAGTTCAAGAGAAGGTTGGTGCAAAGTTAAGGCGAGTGTACGGACAGTACGTACCGTACGGATTGTATGGCCGATTGTACGGACCACCCGACCCAAACTTGTTTAAACTCGACCAAAACATATTTTGGTCTTGTGCAAAAATGGGGTTAAATTTGTAGGGATGGGCAATGTCCGTACAACTCTAGGTCCGTACACTTATGGTGGAACTTGGGTCACAAGGAAGAAGGAAGTACAAGGTAAACTGGACAGGTGAAAAGGAAAAGGTTAACTTGTTGGTAATCTGGTAAGAAGATGGCTCGCAGATAAGAGGATAAGGCTTGACCAGACAGGCTGGCTCGTGCTGGAAAGGCAAGGAATCTAGTCAAGATGCCAAAGGCATCTTGCCTTCTCAACCAAGTTACCATACTCCTCTTGACCGTTTGTGGATGAGATTAAGCTTCCCTATATAATGTAACCGAGACTCAGATTATTAATCAAGCAATACATTTCAATCTTTTCGAGTTACTCTCTCCTCTCTCTCTCTTGTTCATCATGAACATCAATCAATCTTCTCTCTAATCTCTTCTAGGTTCACTCTTTCTCTCTTAATCTCGCACAACCTACACTTGTTCTCTCAAAATCTCAAAGAGTAACTCTTGGTCGAGTTACTCTTACCCGGGTAACTTATCATCCAAGGTAATCTTGCTCACCCACATGTACGGCCTGTACGGCCTAGTTGTACGGATCAGTACGGACATGTACGAATCACTCCAAACCTCTTCCTTTTCTCTTCATAAGTCTTCTTCGCTCAAGTTATAACCTATGTTCAACACCTTGAACCTCCAATGGCATAAAGGTCTGGCCTTTGTTGGATATGAGAGTCTGGGTCGTCACCCACCTCCTTCTCCTTCAGTCTAGGACCACCTTCTTGTATCTCCATCTCAAAACACCCCTCCTTTCTTCATATTATCAGCTCGCCCCTCTGGAAGATCTTCTTTGGAACCCGGATGAACATGACTCTTGGACAAGATGGATCTGGGTAAGTGATGTGATCATGGACCAGCTTACCAAAGAGCGCAAAGAGGGCTTAGACAAGCCACATGATGCCACAATGCACCAGCAGTCTGGTGGTGATGGTTTGACCATTCCAGAAGGTCCCATGACCCGTTCCAGAGCCAAGTAACGTAAGGAGACTGTTGTAGGATTACTCACTTCACATCCACAACAAGAAGAAAGTCTTGGACAAGGTTTGATGGTCCGAGATATCTTGATCACCATTCAAGCTATCTCTACATCAAGCTGAACTAGTGTTTAGGCAAGACATTTGGTGTGTGCTCTTTTCCATGCTTTTGGTTTTGTCCCACGAGGTTTTCCGGAGTAAGGTTTTTAACGAGGCCATGAATTGTCTTATAAATAACCTAGGCCCTATCTCGGCCCAAGACTACTAGAAGACTATCCATTTTAGCTTATGTTATCTTTTAAATTATAGTTTTATGTTATATTTCCGAAACCCTAGAGAGCTTGTTCTCTGGTTTCTTTTATTTAAGGGTTTCCGCAAACCCTATTGTAGGCAAGAAATCTATTATCAAGTCTTTTGTTCTCTCTTGACGGCTTTCTCTTTAAAAAGCTTGTTGAGTGTCTTCTGGTGTGTAATATCCAGAGCTTTATGGGTGTTTATCTTGGTGTGTCATATCCGAGCTATTCATCTAGGAGTATCAAGAGTTCTCTCATACCTTTTGTGTCACCATTCAATCCACAAACCTTGAAGAACTTGAGTCTCTGATTCGTTCTTGCAAGGATCTATCCTCCCATCAACAAAAGCAGCATCCTAGGGTTGTGTCATGTGGTATCAGAGCCAGGTTTGGTTAGGGAAGTCTTGTTTACTCTTTAAATCTTTTTGTTTTATCCGCAATACTCCTTAATCATCTTGAACAGAAGTGGAACTAAGTTTGTTTAGGGCTGCTCGAAAATTACATAGAGTTTTAGCCAATTTTGTGTACTTTCCTTTTTTGGTTTAGGCGAAAGCCCTAGATTCTTAAACCCTAGCCGCAAAAGAAGTACTTGCCGAGCAAGTAAAATTTTGTGTTGAGTTTTTCTTTGCTTCTTCTCGTGTACTCCTTGAACTACTTACTGGTTATTGTGTTCTCCTTGGTGTAGGCATCCATGGGAACCGAGACTGAAGAAGAAGCCGAGTTGGTCCGGAAAAACAAGCTGCTCATGGAAGCCATGACTGGTCAACGGAATCAATCCATGGTAGCTACGATAACTGAGATGATGAGGACCAATCTCAATGTGCTCCGCAAAGAGTTCAGAGAGGAAGTAAGGCAAGCTAATGGTCAAGGTCACAGCCGTGAGACTAGGAGAGAAGAAGGACGCAATGCAACTCGACAAGAGCATGCCGGCTCTGAAGAAACTGATAGCTACTATGAACATATCAGTTCCTCATCAAGACAAAGCCAAAGGAGGAATAGGCGTGGACAAGAAGGAAGGGCAAACCAGAGAGATGAACTTGCTGGCTTAAAGATCAAAATACCTCCCTTCCATGGGAAAGCTGATCCGGATGCCTATCTTGAATGGGAGAAGAAGATTGAGCTGGTCTTTCAGTGTAAGCAGTACACCAATCACAAGAAGATCCAGATAGCTGCTACTGAGTTCTAAGACTATGCTCTAAGCTGGTGGGATCAGTATGTCACCAACAGGAGAAGGAATGGAGAGGAACCAGTTGAAACATGGCCAGAGATGAAGTCTATCATGCGCAAGAGATTTTTCCCAAGTCACTATCACCGGGATCTTCATCATAGGCTCAGGAAACTCACTCAAGGTTCAAGATCAGTAGAGGAATACTACCAGGAGATGGAGTTACTCATGCTGAGGGCTAGCATATCTGAAGATAGAGAAGCCACAATGTCAAGGTTTCTGTGTGGTTTAAACCGTTAGATACAAGACGATGTTGAGATGCAACATTATGTGGAATTAGAAGAGATGGTACACAAGGCTATTCTTGTGGAACAACAGCTCAAGAGGAAAGGACATTCACGAACCAGCTTTGGATCCAACCGTTTACACAACACCAAGGAAGAGAATTCAACGTACCCTAAGGAGTCTAAGCCATATCAGAAAGAAAACAAGCCATATCCGAGGGAAGAAACCAAACCAAGTAGTGCTCTTGACAAGGGCAAGGGCAAGGCTGAGGCTTCTAGTTCCAGAGCTCGGGATGTCAAGTGTTTCAAGTGCCAAGGGGTCACTATGCCAATGAATGTACCAACAAGAGAGTCATGATTCTACTGGAAGATCGTGAGTATGCTTCAGAAGATGACATCACCGAGTCTGACCAAGAAGAAACTGAAGAAGAGCATGAAGAGGACCAGTCCAAGGGAAGCTTTTAGTAGCAAGAAGACTCCTAAGCTTGTAAACCAAGACTGAGGAGCTAGAGCAACGTGAGAACCTATTCTATACAAGGTGCTTGGTCCAAGGAAAGGTTTGCAGCCTTATAGTTGATGGAGGCAGTTGTGTGAATGCTGCTAGTGAGACAATGGTCAAAAAGTTGGGTTTGAAGGTTCAGGAGCACCCAAAACCTTACCGGATACAATGGCTTAATGAAGAAGGCACAATGAAGGTTTCTAATCAAGTTCTAATCCCCTTAGCCATAGGAAGATATGAAGATGAGGTCTTGTGTGATGTCTTACCTATGGAAGCTGGTCACATACTTCTTGGGAGGCCTTGGCAATCTGATCGCCTAGTCATCCATGATGGTTTCACCAACAAGCACTCCTTTGAGTTCAAGGGTCGCAAGACTGTCCTGGTTCCCTTGACACCTAAGGAAGTTCAGCATGATCAGATTCAACTCCAAAAGAAGAAGGAGATTGATCTCAAACTGGCTGGAACTAAGCAGCCAAACTTCTATGCAAACATGGGTGATATCAAAAGAATTCTCTACTAAACAACCAGCTATCTTACTTGTGTTTAAAGAAAACCTTTTGAACTTAACAGGTTCTACACCGGTGTATCCGAGTGAAATGGTTTCTATTTTGCAGGAGTTTCAAGATGTATTTCCAGAGGACAATCCCATTGGGTTACCTCGATTGCGTGGGATTGAGCACCAGATAGACTTTGTTCCAGGATCTACACTTCCAAACCGACCAGCTTACAGAACCAATCCGGTTGAGACAAAGGAGTTGCAAAGACAAGTAAAAAAACTCATGGAGAAGGGCTATATCCGAGAGAGTTTGAACCCATGTGATGTACCAGTGCTCCTTGTGCCTAAGAAGGATGGTACTTGGCGCATGTGTGTTGATTGTAGATCAATCAATAACATCACAGTGAAGTATCGCCACCCTATACCTAGACTAGATGATATGCTTGATGAATTACATGGTTCTTGCATCTTCTCTAAGATAGATTTGAAAAGTGGTTATAATCAGATTAGGATGAAAGAAGGAGATGAGTGGAAACTGCATTTAAAACTAAGCATGGTTTGTATGAGTGGTTAATTATGCCATTTGGATTGACAAATGCACCTAGTACATTCATGAGGTTAATGAATCATGTTCTTAGATCATTCATAAGAATTTTTGTTGTTGTGTACTTTGATGATATCTTAGTATACAGCAAGACTTTGGAGGATCATATAGAACATCTTAGGTCTGTTCTTAATGTGTTAAAAAATGAGAAACTCTTTGCCAACTTGAAGAAGTGCACTTTTTGCACAGATAACTTGGATTTTCTAGGGTTTGTTGTGAGTGCAGATGGAGTTAAGGTGGACGAAGAGAAGATCAAAGCCATCAAGGACTGGCCCAGCCCAACCACAGTAGGAGAAGTGAGAAGTTTCCTTGGGCTAGCTGGGTTTTACTGGCGTTTTGTGAGGGACTTTAGCACCCTTGCAGCTACATTAACTGAAGTAATCAAAAAGGATGTAGGATTCAAATGGGGAGAAGCACAAGAAGCCGCATTCCAAACCCTCAAAGAGAAGCTTACTCAATCACCTCTCTTAATGCTTCTTGACTTTACAAAAACCATTGAAATAGAATGTGATACCTCAGAGATTGGAATTGGTGCTGTATTGATGCAGGATAGGAAACCCATCGCCTACTTTAGTGAGAAGCTTGGAGGAGCCACTCTCAACTATGCCACTTATGACAAAGAACTCTATGCTTTGGTGAGGGCCTTGCAAACATGGCAACATTACTTGTGGCCCAAGGAGTTTGTCATCAACACTGATCATGAGTCCCTAAAGTATCTTAAAGGGCAGAGTAAGCTTAGTAAGAGACACGCAAGATGGGTTGAGTTCATCGAGACATTCCCATACGTGATCAAATACAAACAAGGTAAGGAGAACATAGTTGCTGATGCACTATCTCGGAGGTATGTTCTCTTGACCACTCTTGATGCTAAGCTACTAGGTTTTAAGCAGATTAAAGATATGTATGATACTGACCTTGATTTCAAAGAAGCTTATGTGTCTTGTGAGAAGTTTGCTGCTGGACACTACTTTAGACAAGATGGATTCTTGTTTTATGATAACAGATTGTGTGTGCCTAATTGTTCTCTATGAGATTTATTTGTTAGGGAATCCAATAGGGGCAGTCTAATGGGACATTTTGGGATTGCCAAGACCCTTAAAGTTTTGCAGTATCACTTCTATTGGCCACACATGAAGAGAGATGTTGAGAGAATCTGTGGAAGGTGTGCTACTTGCAAGCATGCTAAGTCCCAAGTCCAATCTCAGGGTTTGTACACTCCTTTACCAATTCCACACCATCCTTGGAATGACATTTCCATGGATTTCATTGTTGGATTGCCTAGGACTAGAACCGGAAAGGACACCATATTTGTTGTTGTTGATAGGTTCTCTAAAATGGCACATGACACGACCCTAGGATGCTTCTTTGGTCGCTGGGAGGATAGATCCTCGCAAGAATGAATCAGAGACTCAAGTTCTACAAGGTTTGTGGATTGAATGGTGACACAAGAGGGATGGATGATCTCTTGATACTCCTAGATGATTAGCTCAGATATAACACACCAAGTTTAACACCCTTAAGGCTCTGGATATGACACACCAGAAAGATACTCGACAACTTCTAGAGAGAGAGAGAGCCGTCAAGAGAGAAATAAGACTTGATAATATCGATTGCTTGAGTACAATAGGGTTTGTGGAAACCCTTAAATAAAAGAAACCAGAGAACAAACTCTCTAGGGTTTCGAAAACATAAAATGGAAAACTATAGTTTAAAATATAACATAAGCTAAAGATAAATGAACTTCTGGTAGTCTTGGGCCGAGATAGGGCCTAGGTGATTTGTAAGAAAAGTCGTGGCGTTGTTAAAAACCTTCCTCCGGAAAACCTCGTGGGACAAAACCAAAAGCAAGGAAAAGAGCACACACCAAATGTCTTGCCTAAACACTAACTCAGCTTGATGTAGAGATAGCTTGAATGGTGATCAAGATATCTCAGATCAAACCTTGTCCAAGACTTTCTTCATGTTGTGGATGTGTAGTGAGTAATCCTACAACAGTCTCCTTAAGTTTCTTGGCTCTGGAACGGGTCATGGGACCTTCTGGAATGGTCAAAGCATCATCACCAGGCTGCTGGTGCATTGTGGCATCATGTGGCTCGTCTAAGCCCTCTTTGCTCTCTTTAGTATTCTGTTCCATGATCACATCATCCCCTCCCTCTTAAAAAGGATTTGTCCTCAAATCTGGTTCATCAACAAGAAAAGGGACCAAGTCAGTAACATTGAAGCTATTTGACACATCATACTTACCTTGGAGATCAAGTTTATAGGCATTGTCATTGATCTTGTGGATGATCTCGAAGGGTCCATCAATTCTTGGCATCAGCTTGGACTTCCTCTCGTTGGGGAACCTATCCTTCCTTAGGTGAAGCCAAACCTGGTCACCAGCTAAAAAGAGCTGCACACGTCTTCCCTTGTTGGCTTGCTTCTCATAGTACTTAGTTTTCTATTCAATGATTTTTCTAGCCTTCTCATGGATTTGCTGGACCATCTCAGTTTTCTTCTTACCGTCCAAACTAACCCTTTCACACTCAGGTAAAGGCATTAGATCCAAAGGAGAGGTGGGATTGAATCCATAAACAATTTCAAAAGGAGAGTACTTAGAAGCAGAATGCATGGCATGATTGTATGCAAATTCACAATGTGGCAAGTAATCTTCCCAAGTTTTCAAGTTCTTTTGATGAATGCACGCATGAGTGTTCCTAGAGTTCTATTAACTACCTCAGTTTTTCCATCAGTTTGTGGATGACATGTAGTAGAAAACAACAACTTAGTGCCTAGCTTAGACCAAAGAGTATTCCAAAAGTAACTAAGAAACTTAGTATCCCTATCAGAAACTATAGTCCTAGGCATGCCACGTAAACGAACAACCTCTTTAAAGAACAAGTTAGCAATATGCAATGCATCATCAGTCTTATGACATGCTATGAAATGTACCATCTTAGAGAACCTATCAACGACTACAAATATGGAGTCCTTTCCAGTTCGAGTCCTAGGCAGTCCAACAATGAAATCCATGGAGATGTCATTCCAAGGATGGTGTGGAATTGGTGAAGGAGTGTACAAACCCTGGGATTGGACTTGGGAATTAGCATGCTTGCAAGTAGCACACCTTCCACAGATTCTCTCCACATTTCTTTTCATGTGGGGCCAATAGAAGAGATCCTGCAAAACTTTAAGGGTCTTTGGAATACCAAAGTGTCCCATTAGACTGCCCCCATGGGATTCCCTAACAAAGAGATCTCGTAGAGAACAATTAGGCACACACAATCTGTTATCATAAAACAAGAACCCATCTTGTGTAAAGTAGTGTCCTGCAGCAAACTTCTCACAAGACACATAAGCTTCTTTGAAATCAAGGCAGTATCATACATATCTTTAATCTGCTCGAAACCTAGTAGCTTAGCATCAAGAGTGGTCAAGAGAACATACCTCCGAGATAGTGCATCAGAAACTATGTTCTCCTTACTTTGTTTATATTTGATCACGTATGGAAATGTCTCAATGAACTCAACCCATCTTGCGTGTCTCTTACTAAGCTTACTCTGCCCTTTTAGATACTTTAGGGACTCATGATCAGTGTGGATGACAAACTCCTTGGGCCACAAGTAATGCTGCCATGTTTGCAAGGCCCTCACGAAGGCATAGAGTTCTTTGTCATAGGTTGCATAGTAAAGAGTGGCTCCTCCAAGATTCTCACTGAAGTAGGCGATGGCTTTCCTATCCTTCATCAACACAGCACCAATTCCAATCCCTAAGGCATCACATTCTATTTCAAAGGTTTTAGTAAAGTCAGGGAGCATTAAGAGAGGTGATTGAGTAAGCTTCTCTTTAAGGTTTTGGAATGCGGCTTCTTGTGCTTCTCCCCACTTGAATCCTACATCATTTTTGATCACTTCTGTCAATGGAGCTGCAATGGTGCTAAAGTCTCTCGCAAAACGCCTATAGAACCCAGAAACCCCTTGGAAACTCCTCACTTCTCCTACTGTGGTTGGGCTCGGCCAGTCCTTGATGGCTTTGATCTTCTCCTCGTCCACCTTAACTCCATCTGCACTCACAACAAAGCCTAGGAAAACCAAGTTATCTGTGCAAAAAGTGCACTTCTTCAAGTTGGCAAAGAGTTTCTCATTTCTCAACACATTTAGGACAGCCCTAAGATGTTCTATATGATCTTCTAAAGCCTTGCTATATACTAAGATGTCATCAAAGTATACAACAACAAAGATGCCTATGAATGATCTAAGATGATTCATTAACCTCATGAATGTACTAGGTGCATTTGTCAATCCAAATGGCATAACTAACCACTCGTATAAACCATGCTTAGTTTTAAATGCAGTTTTCCACTCATCTCCTTCTTTCATCCTAATCTGATGATAACCACTTTTCAAATCTATCTTAGAGAAGATGCAAGAACCAAGTAATTTATCAAGCATATCATCTATTCTAGGTATAGGGTGGCGATATTTCACTGTGATGTTGTTGATTGATCTACAATCAACACACATGCACCAAGTACCATCCTTCTTAGGCACAAGGAGCACTGGTACAGCACATGGGCTCAAACTCTCTCGGATATAGCCCTTTTCCATGAGTTCCTATACTTGTCTTTGCAACTCTTTGGTTTCAACCGGATTGGTTCTGTAAGCTGGTCGGTTTGGAAGTGTAGATCCTGGAACAAAGTCTATCTGATGCTCAATCCCATGCAATGGAGGTAACCCAATGGGATTGTCAATACATCTTGAAACTCCTGCAAAAGAGAAACCATTTCACTCGGATACACCGGTGTAGAATCTGTTAAGTTCAAGAGAGTTCCTTTAAACACAAGTAAGATAGCTGATTGTTTCGAGTAAAGAGTTCTTTTGATATCACCCATGTTTGCATAGAAGTTTGGCTGCTTAGTTCCAGCCGGTTTGAGATCAATCTCCTTCTTCTTTTGGAGTTGAATCTGATCATGCTGAACTTCCTTAGGTATCAAGGGAACCAGGACAGTCTTGCGACCCTTGAGCTCAAAGGAGTGCTTGTTGGTGAAGCCATCATGGATGACTCGGCGATCAGATTGCCAAGGTCTCCCAAGAAGTTTGTGACCAGCTTCCATTGGTAAAACATCACACAAGACTTCATCTTCATATCTTCCTATGGCTAAAGGAATGAGAACTTGGTTTGAGACCTTCATGGTGCCTTCTTCATTCAACCATTGTATCCGGTAAGGTTTTGGGTGTTTCTGAACCTTCAAACCCAACTTCTTGACCATTGTCTCACTAGCAACATTCACACAACTGCCTCCATCAACTATGAGGCTGCAAACTTTCCCTTGGACCAAGCACCTTGTATAGAACAGGTTCTCACGTTGTTCTAGCTCCTCAGTTTTGGTTTGCAAGCTTAGAAGTCTTCTTGCTACTAAAAGCTTCCCTTGGACTGGTCCTTCTTCATGCTCTTCTTCAGTTTCTTCTTGGTCAGACTCGGTGTTGTCATCTTCTGAAGCATACTCACCATCTTCCAGTAAGATAATGACTCTCTTATTGGTACATTCATTGGCATAGTGACCTCGTCCTTGGCACTTGAAACACTTGACATCACGAGCTCTGGAACTAGAAGCCTCAGCCTTACCCTTGCCCTTGTCAAGAGCACTGCTTGGTTTGGTTTCTTCCCTCGGATAGGGCTTGTTGTCTTTCTGATATGGCTTAGACTCCTTAGGATAGGTTGACTTCTCTTCCTTGGTGTTGTGTAACCGGTTGGATCCATAGCTGGTTCGTGAACGTCCCTTCCTCCTGAGTTGTTGTTCCACAAGAATAGCCTTGTGTAACATCTCTTCTAACTCCACATAATGTTGCATCTCAACATTGTCTTGTACCTCTCGGTTTAGACCACACAGGAACCTTGACATGGTGGCTTCTCTATCTTCGGATATACTAGCCCTTAGCATGAGTAACTCCATCTCCTGGTAGTATTCCTCCACTGATCTTGAACCTTGAGTAAGTTTCCTGAGCCTCTGGTGTAACTCTATGGTAATGACTCGGAACAAACCTCTTGCGCATGATAGACTTCATCTCTGTCCATGTCTCAACTGGTTCCTCACCATTCCTTCTACGGGGGTAATGTATTGATCCCAGCAGTTTAGAGCATAGTCATAGAGCTCAGTAGCAGCTATCTGGATCTTATTGTGATTTGTGTACTACTTACACTGAAAGACCAGCTCAATCTTCTTCCCCATTCAAGATAGGCATCCGGATCAGCTTTCCCATGGAATGGGGTATCTTGATCTTTAAACCATCAAGTTCATCTCTCTGGTTTGTACTTACTTCTTGTCCACGTCTATGTCTCCTTTGACTTTGTTTTGAGAAAGAACTGATATGTTCAAAGTAGTTATCAGTTTCTTCAGAGCCGGCATGTTCTTGTCGAGTTGCATGAGGTCTTTCTTCTTCCCTAGTCTCTCGGTTGGGACCTTGACCAGTAGCTCGTCTCACTTCTTCTCTGAACTCTCTGCGGAGCTCATTGAGGCTGGTTCTCATCATCTCAGTCATCGTGGTTACCATATATTGATTAAGTTGAGCCGTCATGGCCTCCATGAGCAGCTTGTTCTTTCGGACAAACTCAGCTTCTTCATCTGTCTCGGTCCCCTTTGCTGCCTGCACCAAGGAAACACAATAACCTGTAAATAGATTCAAGGTAAACACGAGAAGCAAAAAGGAAAAAGCTCAACATACGAATGGCTTGCTTGGCAAGGCAAAATTCTATGCGGCTAGGTTTAACTTTTATAGGGCTTTCGCCAAAAATCAAAAAAGGAAAGTGCACAAAAGTCGTCTAGAACCCTAAACAAAATCGAGCAGCCCTAAAAAATCCTAGTTCTACTTTTGTTCAAGATGATTAAAGAGTTTTTCGGATTAAAAAAGAGATTTAAAGAGTAAACGAGACTTCCCTAACCAAAGTTGCTCTGATACAACATGACACGACCCTAGGATGCTTCTTTGTTGCTGGGAGGATAGATCCTTGCAAGAATGAATCAGAGACTCAAGTTCTTCAAGGTTTCTGGATTGAATGGTGACACAAGAGGGATGGATGATCTCTTGATACTCCTAGATGATTAGCTCGGATATAACTGTAAGACCCGATCCGGCCTTCCAGGCCGCGGTCAAGCCTCACGCCGCTCGGTCCTCTTCCGGACCAAGCCTCTAATTTTTTTTGCCCTTTATCCATATTATCACCCATAGGCGAGGGATAACTTAGATCTTAGCTCAAGACTACCTTAGTCATTCCCTAGCTTAATCAGTTCAACTCATACGCAGCGGATTATACTATATTAACCATTGGTCTAAAACCAATCTAACACTTGTCCAATCTAATCGTCTATGCCTTGGTTAGTTCACTTAACTACCTCACAGCTTATAGATCGATCTTTACATGGTACAAGTCATACAATTCTGAGGTTCCATTCCCTAAACCGTTCTACCAGCATCCTAGCAAGATAATAATTTATCTAGGTATTTGCTAAGTCATACATTGGCCACATCCACGGAGCTTGTTAGCTCATCGGTCCAGCTGAATTGGTTAGCTCATCCTCTAAGCTGACTTAGCTAGCTCATCCAACTCATCGAGCCGACTCACCTCAGCTAGCTAGAACCGAGCTAAGGCCAGCTGCCCCAGCTTGTTTAACTAGATCATCCAGCTAGCTAAGCTGAACCACTTCACCTGAGGTTCCATCTACTCTCTTCCAGCTGATCGAGCTACAAGATAGCTGAGCCCAGCTCCCTGTCAACTCGTCCAACTCTCTTATACCTGCATAAACATCTCCCCTTGGGTACTTAGTCATTCAACCAACCATCCCCACTAACCAAGTAACCTTTGGGAAGTCTTCAATGGTGAATGACATGCATAAGGCTCTTCTCAGCTCATGCATCATCCTTATGCTTTGTAGAATATGATACCAAGTCCCTCTATTGGACTAACAATACTCATCAGCTCCTAAGTCAATCAACCAACCACCCCACATGACTCAGACCTGATGAGTCTTCACACATACCTAACCGGCCATGGAACCATGTCCCATTGACCTGATCAGTCTTGCTCTTACAACCGATGCATCCTTTGATCAATCAGATCAGACACCTTGATCCATCATCTATGGATCAGGTCGTCCATCCTTGCCAATATCAGATAACACACGGCCTTCCTTGATTAACCACACCAGCTCAATGCTTGTGTCGGTCCTTAGAATGAATCTCTGGCCCAAAAATGACATCCTTCAAACCTGCTCCAAAAACTAATTAAAATTCATGATAATTCATGATAAATCACCACTAAGAGATTCCCATACTTGGAATCAACCAAATCCATTCTGATCATACGAGAACCGTTCATGGGCAGTCCATCAATTCTTGGCATCAGTTTGGACGTCTTTTCATTGGGAAACATATCCTTCCTTAGGTGAAGCCAAACCTTATCACCAACTTCAAAGAGCTGCACACGTCTTCCCTTGTTGTCTTGCTTCTCATAGTGCTTAGTTTTCTGCTCAATGTTTTGTCTAGCGTTCTCATGGATTTGCTGGACCATCTCAAAAGGGGAATACTTAGAAGCAGAATGCATGGCATGATTGTATGCAAATTCACAATGCAAATTCAGAAGGAGAATACTTAGTATCCCTATCAGAAACTATAGCCCTAGGCATGCCATGTAAACAAACAACCTCTTTAAAGGAGAAGTTAGCAATATGCAATGCATAATCAGTCTTATGACATGCTATAAAATGTGCTCATGTGATCATGGACCAGAATACTAAAGAGAGCAAAGAGGGCTTAGACGAGCCACATGATGCCACAATGCACCAGCAGCCTGGTGATAATGCACCAAATTGTGAATTTGCATACAATCATGCCATACATTCTGCTTCTAAGTATTCTCCTTTTGAGATGGTCCAGCAAATCCATGAGAAGGCTAGACAAAATATTGAGCAGAAAACTAAGCACTATGAGAAGCAAGACAACAAGGGAAGACGTGTGCAGCTCTTTGAAGTTGGTGATAAGGTTTGGCTTCACCTAAGGAAGGATATGTTTCCCAACGAAAGGACGTCCAAACTGATGCCAAGAATTGTTGGACCCTTCGAGATCATCCACAAGATCAATGACAATGCCTATAAACTTGATCTCCAAGGTAAGTATGATGTGTCTAATAGCTTCAATGTTACTGACTTGGTTCCTTTTGTTGTTGATGAACCAGATTTGAGGACAAATCCTTTTCAAGAGGGAGGAGATGATGTGATCATGGACCAGCTTACCAAAGAGGGCAAAGAGGGCTTATACGAGCCACATGATGCCACAATGCACCAGCAGCCTGGTGATGATGCCTTGACCATTCCAGAAGGTCCCATGACCCGTTCCAGAGCCAAGATACTTAAGGAGACTGTTGTAGGATTACTCAATTCACATCCACAACAAGAAGAAAGTCTTGGACAAGGTTTGATGTTCCGAGATATCTTGATCACCATTCAAGCTATCTCTACATCAAGCTGAGCTAGTGTTTAGGCAAGACATTTGGTGTGTGCTCTTTTCCTTGCTTTTGGTTTTGTCCCACGAGGTTTTCCGAAGGAAGGTTTTTAATGAGGCCACGAATTTTCTTACAAATCACCTAAGCCCTATCTCGGCCCAAGACTACTAGAAGACTATCCATTTTAGCTTATATTATCTTTTAAACTGTAGTTTTATGTTATATTTCCGAAACCCTAGAGAGCTTGTTCTCTGGTTTCTTTTATTTAAGGGTTTCCGCAAACCCTATTGTAGGCAAGCAGTCTATTATCAAGTCTTTTCTTCTCTCTTGACGGCTCTCTCTTTAAAAAAGCTTGTCGAGTGTCTTCTGGTGTGTAATATCCAGAGCTTTAAGGGTGTTTATCTTGGTGTGTCATATCCGAGCTATTCATCTAGGAGTATCAAGAGTTCTCTCATCTCTCTTGTGTCACCATTCAATCCACAAACCTTGAAGAACTTGAGTCTCTGATTCGTTCTTGCAAGGATCTATCCTCCCATCAACCAAAGCAGCATCCTAGGGTTGTGTCAGTAAGTTTCATGACGCCTCTCCATCCACCTTTGCTTCCAACAAGTCTTCTTCATATGGTACAGACATGAACGACTGAGAGACAATGAGAACACTCCATGGATTCAAGCTTTTTCTTCTTTCAGAAACAGATCTCGGATGGATGTGTCTTCAAGGTTTGGCTTTGAGATGAAAAAGAGTGTGAGGTTTGCGGAAGCTTTAGGTCAGGTTCTGATGAACCAGGCTCTAATACCATGAAAGCTTTCAGAGGTTCTGGTTGTGTAAGTGAGAGACACCCCAATGGGGAAGATGAGAGCTTGTTTAGGTCGAAATGAGAGTGAGACTGATGAGAGAGAGAGAGTAAACGAGAGACTAGGGTTTCGGGGAGACTAGAGAGAGATTAGAGAGAGACTAAGAGATTTGTGAAGAGAAAGGGGAGAACCCCCTATTCAGCTTATCTTATTAACTCGATAATGCTCTCTTTAAATAGAGAAGTGAGGATTACATAGGGTTTACAAGAGAAATAAACAAGCATGTGAAGTCAACAAAAGATAGGCGCCTAATTTGAATTCCTTCGACAGGAATGCTCACACGCTTAGACCATGCTGTCACTTGCTGGCTAAAAGGAGAAGAGTATGGCTGAGAATGCACCAACACGCCTCATGTATCTGTCTAGAGACCATTCCACATTAAGCTCTTCCTTTCCAGTCTTAATAAGGCTCTTCCTTTCCAGTCTGAATAAGGCTCTTCCTTATCCACAAACGGTAAGTAGCAAGGGCATCTCGCCCGATCCCCTCAAGATGCCATTCGGATACCTTCTTCTTCCTTTCTTCTTTCTAGGGTTCTTCTTGCCTTGTGTATCAAGGTTCCACCATGGGAGTGTACGGATTAGGGTTTGCTTCGTACACATTTCGCCCTATTTTTGCACAAACCCAAAATATCCTCATTTGGTCGAATGTAAAGTTTTCGGGTCGCCCGACTCCGTACAGGCTGTACAGTCCGGACCGCCCTAACTTTGCACATCGACTACATGACTCCAAAATTCACCCAAGTCTTCTTCCTTCATTGTAAACCCTTCCTGGACCTCTTTCTAGCTCAGCATTGCCTTATGGACCCTCCTTAGTTATTGACAGAACTTCCACAAAGGTTTGGTCCTTCTTTGTTCAATAACCTATAGTGATTGATTATCACTTCAGGTTTAACAGTCTAAGGAAGACCTTGGGAAGCTTTAGGGAAGAGAAGGGTTCAAATGGTCCATGTTTGGGTGAGGTGTACGGACTGTACGGATCCGTACGGACAAGACTCGATCCAGAAACATCAAATACTCGACCATTTGATCTTAGAAGATCTTTTGAGTCTTGGGAAGGTTAGGGCACATCAAGGGATCCTAAAATGACCAATACTTGTAACCCAAGGCAACATCCAAACGTGTGAAGCAAGAAAGTTTTAGGGTTGAAGTGAAGATCAAAGACTTGGGTGTAAAGAAAGGGTTTAGGCGACCAAAGGAAGATACCTTTGGTATATTCGGCCAAGGTGAGCTTCCAGGAAGGTGCTGAGGTTTGGATAAGGTTATCCACTTCCCATAAAGCAAAGGAAGAACCTTATCCATAACCTTATCCACTCCCAAAAGCAAAGGAAAAGCACCAGCCATGGACAGCCTCTCCAAGCATGTGTGCATTCTCAGCCTAGTATTTTGAATTAGTCTTGTTGACCTCACATGCTTAGGTTTAGACCAGAAACTCATCTCCTCTCTATAATTGTATCATTGTCGAGTTGTATCTCTCAAGGGAGTAAAGGGGGAAAACCCATCTCCACTTCTAAATAATAAAGCTTGTGTTCTTGGATCGAAATCCCTCTTAGTCTACCACTTTCGTAGTCTCTTTAATCTCTCCAAGTTTCTCTTAATCTCTGATTCTGATTCAAGTAAACACAAGTAAACCAGAACCCTTTCTCTTCATCATTTCCTGTTCTCATTGCCTTAAAGGCTTTTTCATCACACACAAACCCAGATCTATATACTCTGGTAAAAATCCAACATGGTATCAGAGCCAGGTTCATCAGAACTTGGTGTCTAGCTTCCGCAAAGATCAAAGCTTCCTATCATGCCATCAAAACCTAGAAATTCACCTCCTTTCCAGCCAGTTCAACCTCTACATGAAGGTGTTCATCCGAAAAGCTCAGAAGGTGTTCTTGAAGTCCCATCCTCTCCCATACCGTCCAGAAGAAAGGATGGCCTCGGATCCAGGAGTTATGGAGTGGATTAGCTACCCTCTTCATCAAACCAAGTCCAGGCGTGTCTTATTCAAGTCCAGGAAGAAAGGTGAAAGCTTTCACCTTGTTACTGGTGGTGGCGACCAAAGTATGAAGAAATGTGGGGACTTTAGGCATGGAGAGTCCAAGGGAAAGTCCATGGAGGAAGGAGGTGTTGGAATCGCGACCAATAGCCCATAATCTTGCGATCAATCAAAGGTGGTCAAGGAACTAACACTAGTTCCTTGTTTGTAAGAACCTACTGTCCCTTGTTAAAAGCTTGATCCTTTATGAACTCAATGTGTTGTGTGATGTGTTTGAGACATGAGGATGTGTTTAAGATTGCTAGATATGAATGTTTAGAATCTATCCCAGGATGTTTAGATGACTCGTTTTGAATGGTTGAGTGTTTAAAGTGCTTGCTCCAGTTCTAAGTGTTCCTTGAGATGATATTAGATAGCATGTTCTGAATCTGCTTGCATAAGGAGTGTCACTTGTTCAGCATCAATCCGGAACAAGAGGACGACTTAGTCCATTGTGTGGAGCAATGGGAAGGTTCTTGGTGTAGTAGCCGGTTATAAGAAGCGCATACCATGAAGGTTGTTGAGCTCCCGGTTCAAGGCAAACAAGAAGAAGAAGGTCACCACCAAAGTCATGAGGAAGGCTGGTGATCCATGGGTACTTGAAGCTGAAGACATGGAGGTGGACTAGTGGTTTAGGCGCAGCTGTTGGGGTGCTGTGCTCCTGGTTTGGATACTCATTCAGGCTCACTTTCAAGCTTGAACCTAAACTCAATTCAAGCTTGAGGTGGGGACCTGAGTGAGCTACCTGGTAATCTAAGTCCAATACCTGTTTCCTCCTTACCAATACAAGAGAAAGAAGATGAAGCTATCTGGGTTTAGGCAGTGGCGTGTCTAGACAAGAGGCTGTTCAGAGCTGTCTTAGATGTGTCATGAAGAAGGTTACTCTAGCAATGCGGCTTCAGGATTTGAGGTGGTTGTAGAGAGCTGATGAAGACAATAGCATTCCATGAAGATAGCAGAATTAGAAGTGAGGATGTAATGGTTTGTAGTCCAAGATCATGAAGCAATCCTTCCAAGCTTGACTTGTTCCACATGGTCAAGCTTGAGGGGGAGTATTGAGAAGCTTCAATGATCTGTGAAGATGGAGTCCTTGGTGGTTATTCAAGAAGAAGAAGCAACCAAGGCAGAGAATGAAGATGGTACTCAATGGAGTGTGTATCTGGGTAATCCGAGCACTTAACCCAACAAGAGGTTGGGTGAAAGGGGGAGAGACCAAGATCAGTGGGAGATGAGCTAGATGAACTCAAGAAGAGTTAGTGGTGAGCAATCGAAGTCGGATTAGCTTACACCACAATTATGTTGAAATGAAGAAGGGAATGTCCACAAGAAGAAGCTGGCTCATGATCCAAGTATGGATGAAGAGAAATAAAGAAGACAACAAGAAGAAGTGATCTGGATACTTCAAGTGGAAACTAGTTCATATAGACTTGTGAAACAAGTTATTGTTAAATGGACAAGGAAGAAGCATGGCTGAGTGTGATTAAGATGACCTGCACAAAGAAAATCAAGAGAAGAATATTCGAATGAAATAAAGAGATAAGAAGAAGAGAAGAGTCTGATTACTTTTGAGAAAGAAGGTTGTCTGTACAGACTTGGATCACAAGCAATCTACTATGACCTAACTTGCCTTGGGAGGCAAGGTACTGATGGGAACACGAGATGAGGGTCTCCAGAAGCTAAGGAAACCGTTGGTAGAGGGTTTGACCAGATTCAAATTCAAATATGGAAGAAAGTCACATGTTAAGCTTAAGGAAAGAGCTGTTGCTAGCCTGTCACTTTCACTCATCATACCTGGTCACTATCTCTCTCCTGTCCCTCTCTCCTCAGCTGTACGAGCCTCCCCTTTTCCTTACCCTCTTGGACACTTCTACTTCCCAGAAAATCATTTGTTTATGTTTGTCTAGATTTAGATTAATTTATTATGTGCATACTGCCTATTTAAAGGCCTCTCATGTAACTGATTTGTTTAAGGAGAAAGTTCTTCTCTCTTCATATTCTTGGTTACTTTCTCTCTCTCTCTCTCTCTCTCTCTCATACACACGAAATTCTCCTCCCCTCTACTCTCTGGTTGCCTAAGTTATTCATAATCCCTTATTCTCTCAGATTCTCTTCATAATCTTCACTTATACTTCATCACCTGCATTCACTCTTCATCACTTACTCTTTCCTTCTCCCTGGTTCAAACAGAACCAGGAGCTTCTTGTCAGTTTACTCTACCTATTCATCTTCTTTTCTCACATGGTATCAGAGCATAAAAGCTCTTGAAGACCTCATTACTTCCGCAAATTCCCGTTTAAAAGATTTTCTGTTCATAATTTTCTTGGATACAACTCTTTATCCACTGGTCCAAAGTTTTTCCAGGAGGGAAGAACCTCACCAGTACTGAAGATAAGAGTGTATATCAGTCTTTGAAACCCCAAGAAATCTTCAGCAAGTTCAGAAAAGTTCTGCAAGCGTGGGTTCTTGTTTATCTCTCTTGAGAGCATTCTTTTACCCAGCAGTCCATAGCTGTTGAAGAAGAGAATCTTATTAACTATGGCGTGTCCAGAGATTCTAAGAAGGTTAAGATGGTTCAGGATGAAGAAAATAACTCCTGGAGGCAAAGGTGTTTGGGGACATTTCTTAGATGAAAATCCATGGAAAATCTGCAAGGTTTTTTCTCATGAAATTGAATGGGGTCCAGAAACTCTTCCTCTGTTCAAAGAAGCTGGAGGAGAGGAGGGGCCAGAAGGCCCCACAAAGTTTTTTTTACTGAGGCCCCATGGGCTGGAGGTTCAAGAAACCAGCTCAGGTTTCTTGGTTGTAAGCTGAGTCTCCTACTTTAATAAGAGCATTTTGTGTGATGTTCTTGTGTTGTTAAGAGTTTTAGTGTTTCCTAGACTCTTTCTTTTCTCTGGTTAGCTTGCTATGTGATCTTAGGTCTCTTAGAAAATCTTAATGTTTGATTAAGTTGTTGAGTTACTGTTCTAGATCTTGTCTTATATTATCTAGAGTTCTATATCTTTGCTGTTTGATCCTAGGTTGTTTAGAAAATCTGTGATGTCTGTTGAAATGTTGAATTGTTGTTTAATATCTTATCTCATCTTGTCTTAAGACTAGGTTGTTGTTCTTGTCTAATCTCTGCTTCTGAGAATTATTGAAAATTGTCAAGTTGTGGTGTCTGATTCTATCTAGAATATTGTCTTAAAATGTTGTTTAGCCTTGTTCTTAGGGTGAGGTGCTTCTTGTGTTGACTGAATGTCCCTTTATGATTAGAACCTAGTGTGATTACTTGGAGAGAATGATGAAGTTTATTGTCCATTGTGTGTTGTGTTTGTCTTGTTAAAATGTTTTGGAGATCATACTTGGTAAAAGTCCATGTTCTGATCTCTTGTGTGTCTACTGATGTTTGTCTTGAGTTAGGTGGACAGGTTATTCAAAGTCTGGTGGTTTCTTACACATAGCTAGAACAAGCTCAAAGCTCACACCTATTGAAACCTGCTCAAACCAACTGCTCTTGAATACTGCTCAAATCTCCGAGATGTAGCAAACAAGAGCCATGGTTCTCTCAGCACACAAGGAGAAGGAGTTGGGAAGTGAACCCAAACTCCAAACTCGCCAAGCTCAGATGAACAGTGTGTCTATGAAGGTTCAAGGAACCAGCTCAGGTTCTTTGACAGTAGGTTAAACCTCCTAACCCTGAATAATAGCTTGTGTAATGTTTCTGGTTGTGTTAAGTGGTGGCTTGCTCTGTGTCTTAGGACTTGTCTTGTAAGTTGCTAGAATTGTTGTGTCTAGTCTCTGTTTAAATATATTGTGTTGTCTTGTCCTATCCTTTTTTATCTGTTCTTTATTCTAGAAGTGCATGCCTAGGATGGTACTGCATTCGTGATAGTTTTTACTGATTAGGTGGTTTTACATTGTCATTTTGTATCTTGAAATTGTTAAGCATCTAGAAATGCATTCCTGGTTGCTGATAGTCATGTTTAGTGTCTAAGTGTATAGGTTAGCTTCATTCTCAGTCTTGATGCATTGGTAGAGATCTAGGAATGTTCCTAGTCATATGTTGCATCTCTGATTTGCTCATGTTAATTAAATGAATTGACTAGTCTTTCTTCTGCCTGAGTTTGTCATTGCATCTAGTGTCTTGTCTAGTTGCTGTTTAAGGTTGACCATTGTGGTCTAATTTCCCTGTGTGGATATGTGATATTAACTCTGCATTTAGAGAAGTTAATTGCATAAATATGAACCTGATATCTTCTTGTATCTATCTTATGTATTGTGCATGTGTTGTAGTGATTAAACTTGATGATTAGTCAAGGTTTGATCCCAATATTGGTGATCTATTGTTGTTCTTTGAGTTGCTGTGATGTCCAGTAAAAACATTATGTGTCAAAGGTGTCCATAAGCAGAAAAGGCGTTGAGAAGAGATCACACTGCCCATGCGGTTCAAAACTCATTGAAGCTCACCTACAATCTTGTCCCTTTACTCAGACAAGCTTGAGGAGGGGAATCAGTGAGCTACCAGAAGATCAAATCAAGCTTTGGTGTTTCCTCTTCCACATAAAAAGGCAAAGAAACAACAGCAAGGACAGCAACAACTTGGTGTTAGAACAGATGGCCATCAGAGACTACTTGACAAGAAGATCAGGTGGAGAGGCAAGCTGATTGGAATGCTATGAATCAGCCCAAGGCGTGGGAGTTAGAACAGTTACCTTCTGGTTGGAAAGCTATGGATCAGCTTCTACATGGAGTTAGAACAATTACCTTCAGTTGGGAAGCTATGAATCAGCCCATAGCATGTATGCTTGTACCTGGTTGATGAAGCTTAAGGAAGCCAGCAAATGATGATTTACAATCTGGCCAGCTATATGCAAGGACACAAGGAGTATTCAACTAGGGACATTTTTGGCTGAGCAATCACACGATGGTGGCAGATCATGGAGTTGTAAAGTCCCCCAACATGTTGAAATCTTCAAGAGTGACAATGCACATGCTGGTTGAAAAGCAAGTGGCGTGAGGGATTCAAGCGTTCAGCACCCTCACTAGCATTCCAGAAACTTATACAAGGTACCTATTGAGCTCATGAGTAAAGGCAGGCTTGGAGATAACCCTTAAATGGAGTGTTCAATTCAGAAGAAAGGGGGAGACAAGTTCTTGTCATAAGAAGCAGCTCAAAGGCTGATTGAATCTGGTTGAATATGAAGCAAGTGGCGCCTAAACCGAGTCTGAAGCAAGGAGCGCCTGACTTGCAACTGAAAAGGGCCATGATCCAGGGTTTATGAGTCCCTAAAATTGATCATAAGGCTCATAAACCCACTGGCCAATCCCTAGGCTGAGATGCTTGCACTCTTTTTCCCAAAATGTTGGTTTTATCCCATGAGGTTTTCCACCCTTAGTTTTTTTAATGAGGCAAGTACTCTCAGTTCCAAGCTTGCCCAAGGATCTCCTATGGTCAAGCTTGAGGTGGAGTGATGAAATGAAGAAGGGAATGTCCACAAGAAGAATCTGGCTCATGATCCAAGTATGGATGAAGAGAAATAAAGAAGACAACAAGAAGAAGTGATTTGGATACTTCAAGTTGAAACTAGTTCATACAGAATTGTGAACCAAGTTATTGTTAAATGGACAAGGAAGAACCATGGCTGAGTGTGATCAAGATGACCTGCACAAAGAAAATCAAGAGAAGAATATTGGAATGAAATAAAGAGATAAGAAGAAGAGAAGAGTCTGATTACTTGAGAGAAAGAAGGCTGTCTGTACAGACTTGGATCACAAGCAATCTACTATGACCTAACTTGCCTTGGGAGGCAAGGTACTGATGGTAACACGAGATGAGGGTCTCCAGAAGCTAAGTAAACCGTTGGTAGAGGGTTTGACCAGATTCAAATTCAAATATGGAAGAAAGTCACATGTTAAGCGTAAGGAAAGAGCTGTTGCTGGCCTGTCACTTTCACTCATCAGACCTGGTCACTATCTCTCTCCTGTCCCTTTCTCCTCAGCTGGACGATCCTCCCCTTGTCCTTACCCTCTTGGACACTTCTACTTCCCAGAAAATCATTTGTTTATGTTTGTCTAGATTTAGATTAATTTATTATGTGCATACTGCCTATCTAAAGGCCTCTCATGTAACTGATTTGTTTAAAGAGAAAGTTCTTCTCTCTTCATATTCTTGGTTACTTTCTCTCTCTCTCTCTCTCTCTCTCTCTATCATACATACGAAATTCTCCTCCCCTCTACTCTCTGGTTGCCTAAGTTACTCATAATCCCTTATTCTCTCAGATTCTCTTCATAGTCTTCACTTATAATTCATCATCTGCATTCACTCTTCATCACTTACTCTTTCCCTCTCTCTGGTTCAAACATAACCAGGAGCTTCTTGTCAGTTTACTCTACCTATTCATCTTTTTTTCTCACAAATTAGGCCATGATCCATAGTTATTTGTGTCCACCACACTGGCTGAGAAACAAAGAACTCACTGGCCAATCCCTAGGCCTTGGAGATCTTACTCTTTTCCATATCAAGGTTTTATCCCAAAAGGGTTTTCTTTGATAAGGTTTTTAATGAGGAGACTCTTCAAGGTTCCAAGCTTGACTTAGGATCACTAGAGTCAAGCTTGAGGGGGAGTGTTAACTTGAAGAGATACAATGAAACCAATGAGAGATGAGATCGAGGCAAAGAAGTGTGGTGTGAAGGATCTTGTGCAACGAGTATGGAGAAGGCTGTGGACAGCTTCTGAGTGTGCAAGAGACTGAGGAACATCAAGGAGAAGTCTAAGGAAGACCTTGAGAAGCTTTGGTGAAGAATAGGGATCAAATGGTCTATGTTTGGGTGAGTTGTACGGATGGCCATACGGACTGTACGGACCGTACGGACCAAACTCGACCCAGAAATATTTAGACTTGACCATTTGATCTTTGAAGATGAGTTTGATGCTAGGGAAGGTTAGAGCACATCAAGTGATCCTAAAATTACCAAGACTTGTAACCCAAGGCAACATCAAAACGTGTGAGGCAAGAAAGGTTTAGGGTTGAAGTGAAGATCAAAGACTTGGGCATAAAGAAAGGGTTAGGCGACCAAAGGAAGATGCCTTTGGTATATTCGGCCAAGGGGAGCTTCCAGGAAGGTGCTGAGGTTTCGATAGGGTTATCCACTTATCCATAACCTTATCCACTCCCAAAAGCAAAGGAAGAGTACCAGCCATGGACAGCCTGTCCAAGCATGTGTGCATTCTCAGCCTAGTATTTTGAATTAGTCTTGTTGACCTCACATGCTAAGGTTTAGACCAGAATCTCCTCTCCTCTCTATATATTTGTATCATTATCGAGTTGTATCTCTCAAGGGAGTAAGGGGGATTTCCCCTCTCCACTTCTAGATAAAGCTTGTAGTGTTCTTGGATCAAATCTTTCTTAGTCTACCCCTTTCTTAGTCTCTTTAATCTCTCTAAGTAAACCAAGTAAACCAGAACCCATCCTCTTCATCATTTCATGTTCATCATTGCCTTAAAGGCTTGTTCATCAGACACAAACCCAGATCCCTATACTCTGGTGAAAATCCAACACTCAGAAGGGATACAAGTGTTACGATCCGACAACTAGGAGAGTGGTAGTGTCAAGGGATGTGAAGTTTGTAGAGGAAAGAGGATTCTATGAGGAGCAGAACCAAAGAGATCTTAAAGATTTGGCTTCTGATAAGGCAGTAAACCGAAGGATAATATTGGAAAGTCTTGGGATTAACTTATCCCAGGATCCGAGGAGTGGGGGAGGAAAACAACAAGGAGGTCTTCCCACTGCCAATGTTAATGGTCAGATACCCCACCTCGATCATGAGGGGGGAAATGAACCTGATATGGAGGGGCATCATGATGACGAATCAGGTTCTTCACATGATCAAGGTGTGGATCAAAATGATGAAGAAGTTGGAAATGGGAACCAGGAAGAAGAAGAGGTCGAGGAGACTCAACCGGAAGAAGCTCAACCTTTGAGAAGGAGTACAAGGGTGAGGAACCCTCCATCCAACTGGATCAACAACCGGGTATACTACAATGCACAAGCAGTTGTGCATCCTGCTCAAGCTGTTTGCACCCTTACTCATTATCCAGAAGAGCATAGTGCCTTTATGATCAGTTTGGATGAGAGCCAGTTACCAAGATCCTTTGAAGAAGCTATGCAAGACAAAGAATGCAAGGAATCAGTTTAATCTGAAGCAGAGGCAATAATCAAGAATGATACTTGGTAGGAGAGCAAACATCCAAAAGGAAAGAAGGTTGTGACCAGCAGATGGATTTTCACTATCAAGTATCTTGAAAATGGGAAGATTGATAGGAAGAAAACAACACTAGTGGCAAGGGGTTTTACTGAAACATATGGAGAGGACTACATTGACACCTTTGCTCCAGTCGCCAAGCTCCATACTAGCCGGATAGTTCTCACCCTTGCAGTGAACTTGGAATGGGGTCTTTGGCAAATGGATGTGAAGAATGCCTTCCTCCAAGGAGAACTTGAAGATGAAGTGTATATGATTCCACCTCCTGGTCTTGAGCATTTGGTTAATGATGGAAAACTGAAGAAGGCTATATATGGACTGAAGTAGTCTCCTATATTGACATGAAGGCATGAAGAGATGAATGACAATACAATAAGAAGAAGAATGAAGCAATTGGGTGTAACTTTTAGTACAAGGTTGTCCGTACAACCTAACTTGTAGTGCAAGGTTGTTCGTACAACCTAACTTGTAGTGCAAGGTTGTCCATACAATACCTAACTTGGCGTGCAAGGAAAGAGAAAGGGATGAGAGGATCAGTAACTAAGTTACCTTAACCAGAAGAAGCTAACCAGACTTGCCTAACCTTTAGAGACGTTGAGGAACCAGAAGGGAGGCAGAAGTCACATGCTGAGTTAAGGATTTGAATCCTTGGGACCATTTAGGTCAGGTAACTATCAAGCCCTGGCAAGCTGCACCAATCTGCACCAATCTGTCTTATTCTGGAGTATTTGTTTATTATTCTTCTTGTCTTTGTGTGTCCAGAATAAGGTTATTTATATGGTTGTATGGTTACCAAAGAAAGCAAGGAAAATAATTCCTCATTAATCTATTTTCTTTTCTCAGTTCTCTCTCTCTCTCATAATTCTCACACGAATTCTCTCCTCCTCTCTAGTTCTTCCTGTTCTTCATCTTCTTCACTAACCAGATACTAAATCCATTTATTCTAACATGGTATCAGAGCCAAAACTCTCTTGAAACCTTTCTTTACTTCCGCAAAGCACTCTACTCTAAATCTCTGTTCGAATTTCTTCAAGTCTTACCCTATTACCCAGCGGTTAATAGCAAGGGAAGATGGAGAATACCAAGTTTGTGTCCATTCCTGTGACTCTGAAGGGGATGAACTATCTTCTATGGTCCAGATTGGTGAAAACTACCCTTGGAGGAAGAGGTTTATGGAGCCATGTCTCAACTGGAGAAGCTCCAGAACAGACCATCCAAGGAGAGGATGGAAAGGAGATAGTCGTGGTGGATGAAGGCAAATGAGTTCAAGAGGACTCCATGGTGCTTTCTCTCATCCAAAACTCTCTAGATCCAGCTATTTTGGAAGCTTACTCATATTGTGAGAGCTCCAAAGACTTATGGGAAACTCTCTACAAGGTGTATGGAAACCTCTCCAACCTTACTCAAGTTTTTGAAGTTAAGAAGGCCATTAACTCTCTCAGTCAAGAGATATGGACTTTACAGCTCACTTTGGCAAGTTTAGGTCTCTTTGGGCCGAGTTGGAGATGCTCAGACCACACTGTCAACCCAGCAGCTCTAAATGAGAGGCGTTAGCAGGATAAGGTATTTAGGTTACTCCTCACCCTCAGCCCAACCTACAACGACCTGATTAAGCATATACTAAGAGCTGACAAGTTACCAAGCCTAGAAGAAGTTTGTGGCCAGATGCAGAAGGAGCAAGGATCCCTTGGCCTTTTTGGAGGCAAAGGTGAGCTAGTCATGAGTAAGCAGCCTAGTGATGATGCTTTGACCATTCCAGAAGGTCCCATGACCCGTTCCAGAGCCAAGAAACTCAAGGAGACTGTTGTAGGATTACTCACTTCACATCCACAACAAGAAGAAAGTCTTGGACAAGGTTTGATAGTCCGAGATATCTTGATCACTGTTGGGCCCAAATATGGTCCGCTAGCTGAGACTAATGGGCTAGAACGATAAGAGTTGACTATGGGCCACTGTAAGCCCATTGGCAATTAATCTTTTGAGAAAAGAGTCAAAAAGAGGCCGGAGGCTGTTTTTGCTAAGGAAGGAACGTTAACAAAACAGGTCACGGAGGAGAGCTCCGGACCTCATTTACAAGGAGCTAACAGGAGTAGCTCAGGCTGGTTGCGGAGGACCCGGTCAAAAGGAGACTGTTGAGAATCCCCCAACTCACGGAGCAAATCTCGGAGGCTGGTTAGGATCCTTCAAACGTGGCTGAGATCTATTTAAGGAGAATGCACGATCGAGACACACTAGCTCTTAAACATTTCTATCTTTGTAATCACTGAAAAGATTATATTCTTTGTATTCATCTTAAACATCTTTGTAATCCTTATTCCTCAATACAATCATAATTCATTCTCTAAGTTCTTAAGGGATTCAGCCCACGATTGTTTTCTCCCCAATCTTAACCTAACCTAAATTAGAAAGTGAGTTTTATCCCTCACATTTTGGCGCCGTCTGTGGGGACGAGATAATTGAATCCTTCACTCCGTAACTTGAGAATGGATCCCATCGACCATGATTTGGATCACCCTGAATTCTGAAAGTTTTATAAAAACTTTCCGTGCAAAATCCGTGCATTTACAGGTTTCTGAAAGTTTTATCAGAAACCGTGCAAAATCCGAGGGGACATGTTTTCTGAAAGTTTCATCAGAGAACTGTTCCATGCAAAATCTGTGCATTTACAGGTTTCTAAAAGTTTTATCAGAAACCGTACAAAATCCGAGGGGACATGTTTTCTGAAAGTTTCATCAGAGAACTGTTCCGTGCAAAATCCGTGCGTACACCATTTTCTCAAAGTTTTATCAGAAGATGTTCCGTGCAAAACCCAGTCCGCAATGTGCAAAATCTGTGCAGATTTCTGCAATTCTCTATGTGGACATGAACAAGAGGCTCCTACGAGATCCATCCTCAGGTCTCTAGTGAACCAGAGCGAGAGGCTCCGACGAGACCTCAGTCTCAGGTCCCCACGAATCTGAAAGGAGGCTCCTATGAGATCCAACCTCAGGTTTCCAGTGAACCAGAGCGAGAGACTCCGATGAGACCTCAGCCTCAGGTCCCCATGAATCTGAAAGGAGGCTCCTATGAGATCCAACCTCAGGTTTCCAGTGAACCAGAGCAAGAGGCTCCTATGAGACCTCAACCTCAGGTCCCCGCGAATCTGAGCGAAAGGTTCCTATGAGACCTCAGCCTCAGGTCTCCGCGAAGTTGAACATGAGGCTCCTATGAGACCTCAGCCTCAGGTCCCCGCGAATCTGAACAAGAGACTTTTGGGAGATCCCAGCCGAATCGGAGCCTGGTACGATATCGGACAGGTACCTGGTGCGATACCAAACAGGTACCAGATACAATACCTAGCCAGAACCAGGCCCAACTATCTAAAGATCCCGAGACCTCTTATCTGAACGTCACGAGACCTGTTATCGAAAGGTCTCGAGACCTCTTATCGAAAGGTCCCGAGACCTCTTATCCGAAGGTCACGAGACCTCTTATCGAAAGGTCCCGAGACCTATTACCGAAAGGTCCCGAGACCTCTTATCCAAAGGTCTTGAGATCTGTTATCTCTTATCCAAAGGTCTTCTGTAATTGAAGACATGACCTTTGGATACGATACCTGACCAGAACCTGGTATGTTACGTGACACGTATCTGATACGATACCTTCCCAGAGCTATGGCTCACCAAACAACGGAGGCTCCAATGCACTGATCCCAGAGCTTCAATGCACTGATCACCGCTCAGAGCAACAGCTTTTGGCCTTCGGTTGATGCTCAACCCGATAAGACTACCACTGGAATAACTAACCCAAGGTTCTCCAGTGAAAACCGTCTCTGGGGTAACAGCCCCCAAGAACCCTCAGTGTCAACCCGCTCCGAATCAATCGGAGGCTCAGCTGTCTGAGATCCGTCGAATGATAGTGCAGTTAGTAGACAGAGCTCAAGAGAATGAGCGTACGTTGCAACAGCTAACTGCTCAGCAGCAACGATTTAAAGAGCACTGTTCCAGATAGGCAGGAACCTATTCTCCAGACACCCTATGCTGGAACAGCTCCTGCATTTAACCCACCTGTAACTAGCGCTATGGGAAGTAACGTAGCGACAACCAGCTTTACGCTCGATCAGGTTACTGACCAGCACACGCTTGCCTACTCCTCCACCTGTTTTCAGGTCAGGAGAAGGAATATCCTTTCTTTCTGGAGGCAGAACATCTGCTTCGGCTTATCGGGCTGGGGATGTAACCCTGAATCTGGGCGCTCATTAAAGGGCAGAAGCTGACCCCGCAGCTCATCCCACTGGTGACACTCATCAAAATAACCCAAGAGCTAGTGAGCAATTTAGCCAGGTGTCTGCCTGGAATAATGACCAAACTCGACTCCGTCAGGAACCTGTTCGCCAGGTACCTAATAATGATCCATTTGTCCTTCCTCTAGAGGGACCTAAGGCTATTCGCAAATATGTGGAGCAGACTCACGCAGCTCCCTAAAAGTTGAATGCTCAAGTTCACAAAGCGAGCTCAGGTCCCGAAATTGAGAGCTTGATTGAGGAAATCCGTGGGACCCCATTCACAAACAAAACGCTAGCTCTTACATAAGAGATACCCGGAAAATTAGGATCCCCGAATATGATGGGACCTCAGATCCTAAGGCTCATTTGAGAGCCTTCCGATTAGCTATCGTGAAAGCTCACTTCACAAGAGAAGAATGCGAGATGCGTTACTGCAGAACCTTCGCCGAAAACTTGGTCGGAACAGCTCTCGAATGGTTTTCGAGCCTTGAGCCGAACTTAATAGACAATTTCGACCTGCTCACCAACGCCTTCGTGAAGTAATACTCGATCCATATCCTAAAGTAAGCTTCCGAGGCCGACCTCTGGTAAATAAGACAAGGAATGGGAGATTAGTTACGAGTCTATACCGAAATATTCAGAGCAGTCAGAACTAAGCTCTCGAATCCCAACGATCAAGTTGCCATCGAAGCCTTTAGAAGAGGCCTCTGGTACAAATCAGAATTCTGGTCCGAGCTAACGCTTAACCCTCCCCCAACTATCGATGATGCTCTTCACAAAGCATCGAGATACATTACCTTGGAGGAGGAAACAGCTGCACTGGATAAAATCCATAAGAAATCCCAGAGTCACCCGAAAGGTGAAACCTCGAAAGCAAAAGGATCCTCTAGAAAAGGGAGCTCTCGGAGCCATCAGACCCAGGGAGAACACTCGTATGCTGTTGAGGAAGTCCAACAGGAAAAACCTGTTGCTGCGACAAGCAAAACTCCCTGGACAAAAGGCTACGATGAGAACAAACACTGCTCTTATCACGATCGAAAAGGGCACTCAACTGAGGAGTGCTGGGACCTCCAACGACAGTTGGCAGCTAAATTCGTAGCTGAGGAACTAAAGGACGTGGAACTAAAAAAGCCACATCCTTACCAGAAAAGAGGTCCCAGAGACACCTCTCCAAAACGTGAAAGATCTCCTGAGAAGGAGACAGACTCGCCACCGCCAGCTCCCAAGAAAAGAGTTGACATGATTCTTGGGAAATTTCCCCAAGGGAAGAGTCTACAAATCGAGGCCCTCATGAGCAAACCACCGCCTCAGTCGAGCCCCAGCCCGAGAGTGGATTATATCCTCGGAGGCTCCGACATATGTCAAGACTCAGTTAATTCAATCAAGAGTCATGTGCGGAAGGCTATTTCAAATACTCAGTCTAAGCCTCCCAATCCCGAATCCAACACTAAGATTTCTTTCTGGGAAAGCGAGACATCAGATCTCGACAGACCTCACGATGACGCCCTAATCGTCACCCTGAACATAGCAGGTTACGAGGTGCCTAAGCTGATGGTTGACACCGGAAGCTCGGTCGATCTTATCTTCTATAACGCCCTGAAAGGAATGGAAATAGATGACTATGAAATTATCGGTCAAAAAGCTAACCTCGTAGGCTTCTCCGGGGAAACAGTCACCCCGTTGGGAACTATTAAGCTCCCAGTCATAGCCGGAGGAATCATGAAAATGACCAATTTTGTAGTCATCGATAAACCCTCTCCATTCCATGCGATCCTAGGAAGACCCTGGATCCATAAGATGAAGGCAGTAGCCTCCACTTATCACCAGTGCGTGAAATTTCCAACACCTGACGGAATAACCACCGTACGGGGTAGCCAGAAGATATCCAGGATCTGTTACTTGGGAGGATTCGGAATCCTCAAAGAATCACCCCAATAGCAATTACAGATCCAGGAAGGCCGAGAGATGCAACAAAATGTTCGAGGTCCTCCTAGGAACCTAACCGAACAAGTTAGCATTGACGACTCCGATCCCGAGAAACGAGTGAACATCGGATCGGAGCTGCCTCTCGAAATGAAAAAGGAATTAATTGACTTCCTGAAAAGCAACGTTAAAACATTCGCATGGACCACCGGTGACATGAAGGGCATAGACCCAAATGTCACCACTCACAAGCTCAATGTAGACCCTACTTTCAAACCAATTAAACAAAAACGCCGTAAGCTAGGCCTCGAGAAAGCCCAAGCTGTCAACGACGAAGTAGATCGACTTACGAAAGCAGGGTCCATCCGAGAAGTACACTACCCCGATTGGCTAGCTAACCCCGTAGTAGTGAAAAAGAAAAACGGGAAGTGGAGAATCTGTGTAGACTTCACTGACCTGAACAAGGCTTGTCCTAAAGACAGCTTCCCGTTACCTCACATCGATCGCCTCGTTGAAGCGACAGCTGGTCATCAGCTCTTGTCCTTTATGGATGTCTTTTCGGGATATAATCAAATCATGATGAATCCTGAAGATCAAGAAAAACTGCATTCATAACCGAACGCGGGACCTACTGTCATAAGGTAATTCCATTCGGATTAAAAAACGCTGGAGCTACCTACCAAAGGCTCGTGAACAAAATGTTCGCCGGACAGCTCGGAAAAACCATGGAGGTATATATCGACGATATGCTGGTTAAATCCTCAGCTGGAGAAAATCACATCTCCCACCTGAAAGAATGCTTCGATATCCTCAACAAATACGATATGAAACTCAACCCCGCAAAATGCACCTCCGGAGTGCCCTCGGGCGAATTCCTTGGTTACCTTGTAACCGAAAGAGGTATCGAAGCCAATCCGAAACAGATAGCGACCTTCTTGGAAATGCCGTCACCTAAGACGACCAGGGAGGTACAATGACTGACTGGACGAATCGCCGCCTTGAACCAATTTATATCCAAGTCCACCGATAAATGCCTCCCATTCTACGAACTTCTAAAAAATAATAAGAAGTTTCTATGGGACGAGAAATGCGAGGAAGCCTTCAAACAATTAAAAGCTTACCTCTCCGAGCCTCCGATCCTATCCAAACTAGTAACAGGAGAACCCTTGTACCTATACTTCGCCGTATCAACGGCTGCAGTTAGCGGCATGCTGGTACGAGAGGAGCAAAACGAGCAAAGACCTGTCTATTACACAAGCAAAAGTCTAATAGACGCCGAGACCAGATACCATACTATGGAAAAATTAGCCCTGGCGGTTGTAACAGCTATGACCCTATTTCCAATCGCGCTCAATTGTTTTAATGACTTCACAACCAATACGCACGATTCTGCACAGCCTTAGCCAATCAGGACGATTAGCTAAGTGGGCCATAGCGCTCAGCGAATACGACATCGAATATAGACCCCGAGCAGCCATAAAAGCTCAGGTCCTCGCCGATTTCATCATCGAGCTATCATCCGAACAACTAGATCCGAGAGCTGAAGCTCCGAAATGGAGCTTGTATGTCGACGGAGCCTCATCAAAACAAGGCTCCGGAATCGGCCTAAGGCTGACCCCATCAGCCAGAGAAACCATCGAACA
Source organism: Moricandia arvensis (assembly GCA_905132765.1). Taxonomy (NCBI): domain Eukaryota; kingdom Viridiplantae; phylum Streptophyta; class Magnoliopsida; order Brassicales; family Brassicaceae; genus Moricandia; species Moricandia arvensis. Next base: position 123,959 of record CAJHQP010000662.1, read on the forward strand.
ATCGTACAGGCTCGGATTTAATGCCTCGAACAACGAGGCTGAATACGAAGCATTAATCGCTGGATTGAGACTCGCCCTAATCCTCGGAATCCGAGAGCTGAATGCTTACAGCGACTCACAATTGGTAGCTAGCCAGTTTCATGGGGAGTATGAAACGAGGGACGAAAGAATGGGGGCATACCTCGAAGTCGTACAAAGCCTCACCAAACAGTTCAACAAATTCGAGCTAACGAGAATCCCACGAGGAGATAACTCCTCAGCAGATGCGCTAGCTGCATTGGCGTCCACATCAGATCCCCTAGTAAAACGAATCATACCTGTAGAAGGAATCGAAAAACCAAGCATCGACATAGCTACCAAAGCTGAGATCGATAGCAAACCGAAAGAGCAAACATAAGGTAGCTGCTCCGAATCAGCAGCAACCCAAGTTCTAACAACATTCTGGTTTCCAAAAACCAAAACTCGCAAATTCAAAAAGCACACCACCGGGGGCACGACCCAGCCTCCAAGCCCACTCGTCTTCAGAGTAAACACGCGCAGAACGAGATATTCCCCCGAACCTAAAACTTCAGCCGAGGACACGGTCCTAGCTCCGGAAGTTAACGTCCCCTGAAAATATTCCTCTAGATATAGGTTCCAGGGACCTAACCGAAGGAATACCCCCGAGGGCACGACCTCCGGCCGTAACAACACCCGGGAACCTGATCCAGCACAAGGACCTCCTCCCTCCCTTCACGACAAAATCATAGGAAGAGAGGACTGGAGAATCCCAATTATGCAGTATATTTCGGAGGGCAAGGTCCCCCCCCATAAATGGGAAGCTCGAAAACTCAAAGCAATAAACGCAAGATACTGCATAATGGAATCTATCCTTTATAAGCAAAGCGTATCGGGACCTTACCCGAGATGCGTCCACGGCCTCGACGCTATCAAACTCATGAAAGGCATGAGGACACCTGTGGAAACCACGCCGATGGCAGAGCCTTAGCTATCTGAATCAAAAGACATGGCTATTTCTGGCCTACCATTGTCGCTGATTGTGAGGTCTACTCATCTTCAATTAGACATCAGCCTACGGAAAAACTATCCTCGATATCCGCCCCATACCCGTTCATGAGATGGTCCATGGATATCATAGGACCACTAGTAAAATCAGAAAGAGGAAAGCAAAAGCTACGCTTCCTTGTAGTCCTAACAGACTACTTCACCAAATGGATAGAAGCTGAAGCTCTCCAGCAGGTAACTAAAGTCGAAACCAAATGATTCGTATGGAGAGACATCATCTGCCGTCACGGCGTCCCATACGAAATCATAACCGATAACGGGTCACAATTCATATCTAATGACTTCAAAGCATTTTTCGACAAGTGGAAAATTCGTCTCACTACGCCGACACCTCGATACCCTCAGAGAAACAGTCAGGCGGAGGCTGCTAACAAGTCGATATTAGCAAACCTCAAGAAACGTCTCAGAATCAGTAAAAGTTCTTGGTTTGAAAGACTACCTGAGGCGCTTTGGGCATGCCGAACCACCCCACGAAAGGCTACGGAAGAAACTCCTTTCTCCTTAGCCTACGGGATGGAGGCTGTCGTCCCAGCCAAAACCATCATCGGGAGCCTCCGCCGGGAACTCTGTACATTTAACCCCAAAGCCAATGATCAGCTCCTATTAGATAACCTCGATTTAATCGAGGAACGGCGAAACCAAGCCTTGCTTCGCATTCAAAACTACCAACAAGCAATGGCCCGACATTACAACTCAAAAGTCAGGTCCCGACAATTCGTTGCAGGTGACCTAGTACTTAGAAAAGTTTTCAATCATACCAAAGAGCCGTGCGCTGGAAAACTAGGAACCAACTGGAAAGGTCCCTATCTGATCATCCACATGGTACGACCTGGCATTTACAGGCTCCTGAAGGCACGAACCTGGATACCTGAAATCCGATCATGGAACGCCATGAATCTCAGGAGATACTATCATTAGCTACCTAAAACTCCTTGAACTACGTTAGGCTCGATCCCTTGACTGGGTACGTAGGCAACTCTGTCATGAGTGCAGTCCCCCTTTGGCAGTTCATCATAGCCAAAGGGGGCAGATGTTTAAAAACACATAGCCCAGACAGCAACTGTATGATTGCTACAACACGATGTATTCTATAAAAGTTATCAATGAAGCGATTACATGTAAACATTTTGATTTTCCTTCAAAAAAATCCAGGTCCCTACGAACCTGGACCTAAGGTCTTAAAATCCTTCAAACAAATCCAGGTCCCTGCAAACCTGGACCTGAGGTCTTAAAATCCCTCAAACGAACTCAGGTCCCTACGAACCTGAACCTAAGGACTTAAGTCCTTAGTAAATTCGGAAGTCTTGAAAACTTCAGAACGAATCCAGAAAGATCATATGAATCCCATACTTAAAAAGTCACAGTTCATGACTCGAGTTTACACTTCGAAGTCAAACAAATCCAAGTCCCCGTGAACCTGGACCTAAGGTCTTAAAATCCTCCAAACAAATCCAGGTCCCTGCGAACCTGGACTTAAGGTCTTAAAATCCCTCAAACGAATCCAGGTCCCGACGAACCTGGACCTAAGGTCTTAAAATCCTTCGAACGAATTCAGATCTCCGTGGACCTGAACCTAAGGTCTTCAAATCCTTCAGACTAATTCAGGTCCCCATAAACCTAAACCTAAGGTCTTAAAATCCTTAATAACCTCAAAGGTCTTAAAATCCTTAGTAACCTCAAAGGTCTTAAAATCCTTTAAACAAGCTAATTCAGGTTCCCAAAGAACCTCAATCTAAGGTCTTAAAACCCTTAACGAAACTCAAGGTCTTAAAATCCTTCGAAAACAAATTCAGGTTCCCAAAGAATCTCAATCTAAGGTCTTAAAACCCTTATCAAAACTCAAGGTCTTAAAACCCTTCGAAAACAAATCCAGGTTCCCAAAGAACCTCAATCAAAGGTCTTAAAACCTTAACCAAACTCAAGGTCTTAAAACCCTTCAAAAAAAATTTCTCAGGTTCCCAAAAACCTTAACCTAAGGTCGCAAAACCCTTAGCAGCGTTCGAGATCTAAAAGATATCCCAAGTAAATTCAGGTCCCAGAAACCCATTCTCGGGACCTCTCTCTAAAAGGCTACAGGACCTGTTATCAACAGACTCCCCGACCTTCACCCGAAAGTTTTCTAGACCTCATGTCTAACGACTACGGGACCTGTTACTAACAGGACCCAGAATCCTTCGTTCAAAGAAGTAAAAACTTCTACTTAGACGATCGAGTCCGTATTAAGGAAATCATCAAAACATCGACGAAGATCGAAGATCCTAACAAAGCAACGGTTTAAAGGCCTCCTCAGGCCACAAGTCTTAACAAAGATAAAAAGAAAGCCCATTGGGCAGAAGTCTTGGGAACACGAAGACATAGTCGCTATCTCAACAAAGAGATAGAGATCAGGCGGTTGAGCTTTAGCTTCCGAGAAAAGAGGTCTCATCTCGAAAGCTGGGGGCAACTGTTGGGCCCAAATATGGCCCGCTAGCTGAGACTAATGGGCTAGAACGATAAGAGTTGACTATGGGCCACTGTAAGCCCATTGGCAATTAATCTTTTGAGAAAAGAGTCAAAAAGAGGCCGGAGGCTGTTTTTGCTAAGGAAGGAACGTTAACAAAACAGGTCACGGAGGAGAGCTCCGGACCTGATTTACAAGGAGCTAACAGGAGTAGCTCAGGCTGGTTGCGGAGGACCCGGTCAAAAGGAGACTGTTGAGAATCCCCCAACTCACGGAGCAAATCTCGGAGGCTGGTTAGGATCCTTCAAACGTGGCTGAGAGCTATTTAAGGAGAAGGAGGAGATCAGAGAAAACTCTCTCTGGGGATTCATTCACGCTTAGTTACAAATTTACACACACATTGTAACTCTCAAATCATTCGATTATATTCTTTGTATTCATCTTAAACATCTTTGTAATCCTTATTCCTCAATACAATCATAATTCATTCTCTAAGTTCTTAAGGGATTCAGCCCACGATTGTTTTCTCCCCAATCTTAACCTAACCTAAATTAGAAAGTGAGTTTTATCCCTCACAGTGGTTCCCACTGTAGCTATAGATGAAGAAGTGGGAAGTCTGAGATGGGAAATATTTATTGTACAACGAGCACAGTATACGTGTGTATATTGAAAGTGACATAGTTGAGAGAGAAGGAGTTCAATTTTGGAAGGGTGTGTATAAATTGACATGTTGGGAGTTTGTCAGGTGGATACACATGATGTTTTGAAAAATTACTCATATATCGTGTACTCTGGAATGATTGGAAAAAATCCACAAATGTAGAAGTTTGTGATTAAAGTTGGCATGGACAACACAACTTAGTCTACATGTACACTGCTGCTGTGTATCCACATGACATGAAAATAAAAATCCAGGAATGGGAGGTAAGGCAATAAAGCGAAGCGTCAGCCAAAAACAACCAATACATGTTTAAGAGAGATTTACATGAAATGATTTTTAATACGAATCATAACAACAAAAAGTGGTTGGTAGGAGGTGAAGACGCTATCCAAAAGAAAATTCTTGTGGATCTAGGATTCACCAACACATTATATAGGGAAACGCAGTTGGTCCTGTTATGCCCAGAAACACCACAGCGGCCGAATCTGTTGACTTTTGTCTTTTTTGGTACCTAAGAATATATTTTGAACGATCTGTTTACAGAAAGGTTGCAAGTCAATAAGAAAATATAGTAGAGATATAGTGAATATCCTAACCAGGATTTCACCAGAAGACAATATCCGCTTCTCCTGAGGCCTCCCAGAGGGACGACGTGTATTAGTTTGGAGGGTACACGCTTAGGGCAGTAATTGCGCGGGGGATTTGATGTTCACCGAAGGGAGCCTCAGGGTAGATGACACCGGAGTAGGTCTCTATCCATACTTGTTTCAAAGGTAACACATAAGTACGTATTGAGGTGTACAATGTATGTGTTTGTGTACACGCCTTATAGAGTAGACCTGTAGGTGTGCTATGAATGATACAAAATTGTGTGCAAAACATGTGGATGGGTTTATGTACGGTGAAGTGTTTGGATAGGGATATAATCGTACATGTGAAGATATTGGGCATGGGTACAATATAAGAGTGTACATGCTAAAATTCAGATTGTGTACAATACACGTTGGTTGATACCAAAATAAAATGGACACCAAGGGAGTGTACCTGGGTTTTGTAGCAGTCGCCAACGAGTTGGACATGAGGAAAACCTATGGAATTGGCACCCAACAATCCTTGGCCGCATGGGATTTTAAGCTTCTGGTATACTTGGCAAGAGCAAACTTTGGTGTCCAAGTAAAAAGTGTTAGCATGCCCAAAAACTCTCTTCACTTGATACTTCCAGTCAGTGATGTTTGAGATTTTGCTTCCTTTAGTAAGTCTAATGTGTGTCTGCATAACCGCGGAAACTTCGGGTGTGACCAAACCCTTTTGTTTAGCTAATTTTGTTCTTCTAGCTGAAAACCAACGAGTGAGCATCCGCTGAATAAACATGAACATCTCGACAATAGGAGAAGCCCTAGACTTGGACAGTGCATTGTTGAGTTGCTGAGCAACATTGCTGGTTAGTAGGTTGTATCTGTTGCCAAGGAAATATGTCCTAGACCACTTAGAAGTTCCAATGTCTTCAAGATATTTGGCACAAACATCATTTGTTTGTCGGATTTTTCCAAAGTTGTCATCGAAATCTTTTCGTTTGAAAGAGAAAGCAGCTTCACAAACCATTTTGGCTAGTCCTTTGCTCTTGTAATGGGAGAGAACATTGCACATGATATGCACCATGGTGTGCCTTTGGGAAGAAAATTTTCTTGGCTTTGAGTAGGGAAATGTGACGGTCTGAGATAATAGTTAGGGTGGCAGAGTCAGCATTAGTCCTTTCCAATTTTGTTAGAAACCATACCCAAGCGCTGTCAGTTTCTCCATCAACCACCGCGAAAGCTAAAGGGAAAACTTGAAAGTTCGCATCTTGTCCACTAGCCGTTAGGCGAACACCTTTATATTTTCCAGAAAGATGTGTTCCATCAATAATGGGCACATGCCGCAGCCGACGAAAACCCTGAATTGAAGCTCCAAAGGAAAGAAAGGCATAGAGAAAGCGGGATTGCTCGAACTCATCTACTTCCGTTTCTATGGCAGTGACAGTACCAGGGTTGGTAGCTTTAAGCCTCTCAAAGTAGGATGCAAGGTTGAGATAAGAATCCTCAGCGTTGCCAACCGTGTCGTCTATGGCATGGTTTTTTTCCCTATGGCATTTCATGTATGACGCAGACACACACAGGTTCTCCAGAACAAGCTGTTGTAGCTGGGCTACTTTAGGTTCCTGGTCTGATTCGCCAAACCTAGAACGATACACATGTGCAATGACTTTTGAAGTCGCCCTTTTCTTGTATTCGTTGCAGGACTCGAAAGGGCAATTGTGTTGAAGTTGGGCCTTTTTAATGGTGTAGTACCCACAATTTGTGAGTTCTTTCGCTAGTATGCGCCAGTCACAACGTGTATCGTGGCAACTAAGGACAAAAGAATACCTTGTAGTCTTGGTTTGCCTGAAGTGGAACCGGTTCTTGATTGCATAGATAGCTAAGGCAATTTGACAATATTGTTTGTTTGCGCATAGCTTCCCCACCGTCGGTTCACCGTCGTTGTCGTCCCAATTGATGTCGGGGACATGGTCAGCTTCGTATGAGATATCATTGAAGAGAGGTGGGACGTCAAATTCCTCGTCACTAATTTCAGAAAGTAGCCTCGTCTCGTGAACAGCTTGTGTTGAAGGGGTGTCTGGTGGACATCACCATCCAGCGCGTTCGGTGAACATGTGGACACACCTCGTGTTGGTGTACATGGGGGCGGGCCATGTTGTGGTGTGCTTTTGGACACACCCCGTGATGGTGTACATGTGGACGTTGACGGTTTCTGTCCACTGGGTGACTCTCTCTGGTGTACACCAAGAAAGTCGAGGTCTTTCTTCCAATCAGTTGGTTCTTCACCAGATGTTCGTATTGGTGGTCGAAACCATCGCCTGTGGTACAGTGGATGATGTGTGGTGCTGTTTTAGGGACATGGATACCAACAAAAAGCTCATCTGCATCAGATCCCCCAAGCGTGTCGGCTAATAAAGGTTCCCAGAAGTCTTTATCATACCCGCGAGACAGTACAAATTTGATATATTCGGGATGGAAAGTTTGGGAATCAGTCTCCTCTTCATCGTCGATGTGCCAGTCATCAGGGATATTGTCGGGGTCCTCCTTGAACATTTTGTCAAGCATTTCGTCTCCGCAAGAAAGGGTTTCGTCATGGACGTAAACTCTATGGATATTGGATGGCTCAGTAGACGGAATACATGTCCCAGGGAAACGTTGTGGGGTGTTGTTTTCGTTTTGAGGGTAAGTGGGCATGTCTTGTAGGAGGTCATCTTCATCGAACAAGGAAAATGATGGGATTTTGGAGGAAGCTGTTGAAGTTGTGCGAAAAGGGTTGAGGTTAGGCCTCGCAGATTGGTTTGGTGTTGAGAACACAAAAGGATTCTCATCAACTTGGCTTGATGGTTGTCTATCTCCTTTTGGTTCGAAAGTAACAAACAAGTTCATGCTCTTGTTACAAGCAAAATGATGAAAGAGGTAGGAGAGCGCCCCGTCGTTGGTTAGTATGACTGGTGGTGTAGTTAGTCCGGTTGCAAGCTCTTTCGAGTTAGGAGGCCAGTAGCTCAAGACAGCTGAAGGTGTCGGGTCAGTGAAAGTAAAGAAATCTTTGGAAATGCAACTTTGCAACTCAAGCATTGACATCCCAGGCTGAACAGGAACAATCCGTGACATCTTCTTCTTGTCAATCGCGATATCCCAGAGGGAGCCGACGGAGTTCCACTCGCCGGGGTTAACCATGCAGTTATCCTCCATAGGTGACCTGCAAAAAACACTAAATATTAGGATCATGAACAAGCAAGTTAGTTTCTTATTAACTAAAAAACACTAACCAAGATTTGAGAATGGGATTTGTTCGCTGAAATTAGCTTCAAAAAGAGATTAAAGTTTGTTTAACATTTTTTAAGAAAATGGAAAGCTGAAGATTTTAGGAGAAAGAAAATGAGTTAGTGGGCAAGGTGAATCACAACCATTGAAAACAAAAGAAAAAAAGAAGATCTAACGGTCAGATGTGTGGTAGATATATGTCTTGTCGGAAGAGTCAGTACTAGTCCACGAGTAAGAGAGATGAGCGGCTGAGACTTGTTCCCGCTCACAGACATGATGCTGGTTTGGTCCCCTTGTTAGAAGTAAACGGGATAAAAGAATATGTTACAATAAATTGCTTCAGTAGCACAAAGTATATTATGATGTTATTTATAACTAGAAAACTGCCTATAATCTACTATATTAAAACAGAGTCCTATTTGAATTTTACCATGGCATATTTTAATTTAGACCTATTGAACATGTTGTTGTTACCAAATAAAAATTATTTAGACAATTTCATATGATTACTTAAGCTGGATGTAAAATAATACGCTGACGAGGTTTTGTCCTGCAGAGGAGAAATCAAAGTTCGCGGTGGGAGAGAGATTTCTGGGTGATTGGATTCAAATACTGTGTTTGTTCAAAGGTAAAAAAGGATTGATGTCTTCGTATCTATTCTCTCAATTTAGGATTCTAAACGATTCGTTTGATTAATTCATAATGCTCATGGTTGAAACACTGGTGAAGTGAGTTTATGACACTGAGAATATTTAGACCTCTAAATTAACCCAGCGACGAGATTTGTTATGCTTCCTTGATGCTTTTTTATTAGATTATATCTCAATTTTGATGTTTCTATGGGGTTTCTATATTCAGGACACTGGTTTTCCTTTGACTGAGAGAGAGACCGGGGCTGCAAGGTTTGCTTCCTCCTCCTATTATCTCCTTTAAACAGCAATATGACGGTTTCAGTAAGTGATGGATCCATTCAAAGAGATGATTATGTGTTTCTGGGTTTCTCTCGCTTTTGTATAAACGAACTTGCAAAAGTTGAAGCCTTTTGGTTCATAAAGAGGAATACTCAAGGGCGACCAGATAACGTTGTATCATTAGTAAAGTGGACGATTCTGAATAGTTTGCATGGCTGTAACGAGACTTAGAGCATGTGCATTGCACATACCCACAGGGTATCTTCACTTCTTCTTTTTTTTTTTACTTTTTCTCAAATTTAAAAAAAAAAAATTAAAACAAACCAATCATGGACCGCCACGTGGCAATGGACCCACGAAACAGTGCAAGATACGGTTCTTGATCAAGAACTTTTAGAAGGGGTTCTTGAGGAAAGTGGTGGGATCCGCCACCAAGAACCCCCTCAAGAACCCCCCAATGTTCATGCTCTTAGTACTACCGAGTGAGTTCAAATTTCTCTTTTTTATTATCTGGTCTTATTATAACGTCAAAGAATATGATTTTGAAAGAATTCGAGTCTAAGAGCTCTTTAGCAAACTGAAAATAAGATTTCAAACAAATATGTGACCAGAATATGACGATGGATTTTTTGGTTAAAACGAGAACATTATTAATCATAGTTTTCATATTAGATCAATTCGTTCAAGAAAATGATTTAGTTTCTATTTGAAACCAGAACGGAAAATGGTTGCAACCTTATAAACTAGATCATTATAATACAAAAGTAACCTCTTGACTGTTTTCTTACTATTTATACGGTAGCAAATAATAAAATTATATGGTTGTGTTTCTGATTTTGTTTATGTATCGTCGAAATTTAACTCCGACTGAACTTTTAGATTAGACCATGAGCTCCATTTTTTCTTTGAAAAGAATAGTGAACATCAGCTTTGTTTTTGTTACACTTAAATAAATTACAATTGTTGAATACACAGTTAACTTTTATCACATAGAGATACGAAATTAGCATATTTTTTGTAATTCGGTATATAACCAAATTCATAAACCGAACTATTGCTATAATTTTTTGAACTAAAAACCAAAATCCAAAACTTAACCGGAATCAAACCGAAACCTAACATTATAATCTGAAATGCGAACAAAAATTTATAAATACCATTAAATCATAATTTTTTTTATTTTTGATCAAATATATATATATATATGTTTAAATAATCTCGTACAACCGTGCGGGTCAGAATCTAGTTTTTTCTTAAAAGAACTATTAGTTGCGTGTGTGCATTAATTCCCATCCACATATTATCGGACACAAACGACGGAGCTACGAAACTAAACCAAGGAAAACATTTACCTCCTTTATATACAAAAATTTGTGTAATTAATATATTGAATTGTATTACATCTTGTGGACGTTTATAAAATAAAGTACATGTTTCAATTTAACAGAGAGGCTCAGTGACGAGGTGGAACTATAAGAGAGAGTCATCGACGTGACGAAGGAATCTTGTTAATGGTATATGCTTCTGAAACATTTAATTGTCACTAAGATAATGTTTGCAAGAGGTTGCATTTATGTTGTCATGTGAATGCTTTACATTACTCTACAATAAAACTGATAGATGAAGCTCGTAAAAGTAATAAATATTCAACCATCAAAAAGTCATTTGGCTTTTTAAAATGTTTCCATGTGAGTAAATAATTGAACCACACTTTAAGTGTGGTCGGTCTTTACTAATAAAATTTTAATCGATGTACCGTTACAAGATATGAGGAGATTGTTGCGAAGTTTAGGTCGGAGAGTGGAACAAGAATGAACATGTGCATTTGCATTTCGTCCCAGAGACCGGTGATTATGGGTTCACAATATACATTGAGGACCCTTGAAATTGTCAAGCAACATTATGGTCTTGCGGACACTACTCCGATGGTCATAACTTATGGGCTCCCGAACTGGATGCTCTTCCCAAGTGTTGAGACTCCACCGTTGACTATAGCAACAAGTGAGGATTTAGAGGGTTTGATGAACAAAAGACAATGGATGATGGAAATAACTTTACTGGTTACACTGGGAGCCAAGAATGTGGCGACGTATCATTTCCACCGGACATCAAATTTCTTAGTCGGGTTTACAACTTATATTGTTGATGGGACACATGATGATAGATCAAAAGCTGCGTATGAGAATAATCTCATTCTACTTTATGCTTCTGTGGACTTTAGAATGAGTAAGAGGTTTATGTTAGTAAAATGGATAATAGCACACATGTTATTTCCAGGCTTGGTTTACGGAGCGATATTTCCAACCAGTGAAGGATTGATGACCGAAATATTTGGGGAACAGGACATGCTGGTGTTCCACCAAGTTGCTGTTCGATCTTGCATTTGCAGAAAGAGGCCAACATCACTAAGGAGGCGCCGACGGAGTGCCCCGAATACATAAAAGTCTTGATGATATGAGGAGATGGTGGATGTTGGCATAGTGGGACGAGATAATGGTCCTACTGGAAGCACTTAACGGTCATTTACTTAGTTATATCTATGGCTTGGATAGTAGATAATTAGATACTGTTAAATTTATCCTAATAGCTGGGATATAATACTACGGACAACTTATAAATTATATATTTACTCGGTGATTACACGCGCGCATACGAGATAGAAATTTATATATTAATAATCATTGAATATTAATTTAATAATCGTTGAATACTAACTTTAATAATTAATCATCATGTCATAAGTCCTCAAACATATAGTTATGGACCGTCAATGTAATGTTGATGAGTAGCATCATGTTTGTTGATATTTTTTAAAAAAAATTATTTAATTTATATCGGGTGTAAATGATATCATTTCAAATGTTATAATTCACCATCTCACTTCGATATGAATAACTGTATTTTTAAAATGATATGATCAAATTAAATTTTAGATCCGCGCTTGCACGGAATGAACATTAATTAAGTATACAAACTATTATTTATTTTATGATCATTTACGTATTATGTAATAATAAATATACTTAATAATTGAGAAACAAGTAACTATTATAAATTGGAGTAATCATATAAGTAAAAACAATCTCTTTTTTAATTTACAATATTTTTGTTAGTAAAAAGGCAAAATAATCATTTAATTATTTTATATGGTATATAATAACTAAAATTCAAAGCACAAGCCCAAGATATATAGTATATTTTAATATAAATATTTATTAATTGATGCTTTGTACTTATATGATTTTAGTAATATTTTAATATTTATTGATATTACTTTTATTAATATGAATATTTATTAATTGAGACTTCCTACTCAATGTAAATTAAAAGATTAACATGTTTATATATTTTATATATAATATATTTTTAATTTAAAATATATTGAAATATATTTCATATGAATCTTCTTTATATATAAAGTAAACTTTTTATCACTTTTCAAGATGACACGTCATCAAATAGATAAACAAGAGAGTGACACGTGTATATGGTAAAAAAAATTTGCGTTTTGTTTCATTTTAAATGGGCTTCGCTTAAAAAATACCAGGCTTTTATTTTGCTATTAACTTTAGCTAACACCAAAATCCAGCCCGAAAGAGAGAAACTGATATCCTCTTCTAGGCTTGGGCATTTTAACCTAGACCCAAAAACCAGAACCAGAATCGACTCAAAAATATCTAAACCGAAGTCGAACCGAAAATTTACAAGTACCTATTGGGTTCAAAATTCTTTTACCCGAAAGAACCGAAACCGAACCGACCCGAATAGACCCAACCCGATAAGAACCGATTCATACCCGACTTAATAACATGAATATCCAAAAATATTATATTTTGTGTTCTATTTTATATATTTTACTTTATGATTTAGTTGAAAAATCTTTTTGTTAACAGTATTTCTTATTATTTTTATTACATTTTCAAGTAATATAAATTTTTAATTGTAAAAATTTGAAGTTTAATAATATTTTATTTTTATTGTTAATAGTTTATTTCAAGTTATTTTATAAAAGAATAGATATATATGACATATTTTGACTAAATTTGATGGAATTTATGTATTTCGTGTCTTTTTTATATCCTAAATACCCGAACCCGACACAAACCCGCAATGGACCCAAATATTACCCGAATATTACGGGTACTTTATAGGTATTTTAATTTTAGACCCGAACCAACCCAGACCCGAGAAAAACCGACCCGAACCAAAAATTTACAATTACCTATTGGTTCTAAAACTCTAAGACCCGAAAGACTCGGACCTGAAAGGAACCGACCCGAACCCGACCCTAAGACCCGAACGCCCAGGCCTATCCTCTTCGTCAAAGAGTCAGAGTCAAGATTAGGGTTCATCTTCTTCATTGATCTCTGACGATCTACACTAACAATGGAGTTTTGAGATGTCTAGTGAAACGAATCGTCATGTATAATCTTTTTGTGAAACTTTGATTTCTTCTACGTTTCTAATCCTCCGAAACGTTATGAGGCATTGATTCATCTCCTTTAACAATCGTCTTAACTCAATCAACCCACTCCTTCTATGATATCACATTCATGTCCCCTTTCCTTCCAGTCGGCTATTTTGGGGCTATAAATAGGTCAGTTTGTATCCTTGAATTTCATCATTTCATTACTCACAATAATATTTAAACAAAAACCATTCACAGAGAACAATGTCGAACTCCTCTCTCCTTCTTGCTGATAGAAAGCCGGTTGCTGTATGACCACCGTTGAAGTGCGTATGCTAGAGTTTTGGGAGACCAGCAATGTGAAGAGAGGAGGCTGCTTCTCCTCGAGCTAAGGTAATTCCGATGAACTAAAAACTTATACATTCCTATTTATTACATGGTTTGAGCTTTACAATATTTTTTATTTGATTAACAGTTATTATTAGACGTTTTTCAGTCGTTGTTGATGCAAGCCACCGTAAACGTCCACTGTCTTCCAGACAAATAATATTATGAATCACAACTTAATAAAACAGGTGGATAGATAATCAATGACACCATCAGAGCTCAATGCTTTTGTGCTCAACTCACCACCCCTTGGCAGATTGTGGAGTTCCTTTGCACTGTGGACGTTGTCGACATTGAAACCGCCAATGGCTGGTCCTATATCTCATGTTCCAAGTGCTTCCGGAAGTTTAAACGTGGGTTCTCATCTTCCACCTGTGCATCATGTAATGACGAAACGCTGTTTAGGTGGTAAGGAGTCCATCTTGAACACATTTCCTTTCACTTTGTCTAAGTGGTTTAAAGGTCAACTTCGTTCCCCTAAGTCATAACAAATTGTCTCTGTGTTTTTAATCAAGTTACGGGTTGAAATGGCAGGACTCTACTAGGTTTGTGGCTTTTTATTGTGAGATGAACAAACTGACAAGCCTTCATGCTGCTGCAGTGTCCCAAGCGATGGTTACAGACCTTATTTCCCTTTCTTCTCTGTTTGTTGCTTATTAGAGACATTAGTCCCGGTATTCAAACTTATTTGACATACAAGACGCAGGGATAGCAGAACCACATAACTTCAACCTTCCAGGTCAAGCTCTCTATGTTCAAATTTTACATCGATGTATCAATCATTCACCATAACTCGGATATTAGATCAGTGCCAACGCCCCCAAAATCCTAATTTTGATGTTCAAGTGAGCTTACTCACTTTCAGCCGACGTTCCCTTCCTCCTAACATGTCAAACTGATCTTCACACTAACTCATTCGCAGGGAGGTAATGACAACCCGGTCAATGATATCCGAGGTGATGGAGCTGATAAAACTTACACCACTGATGGTGAAAAGTTGTAATCATTCTGAACAGTATTGGCTTTGGTAGTAATTTTCTTATTGAAGACCACCCAGGAGCGGTTACTGAACCACATGAGCTCCCTATTGTACTTGAGATTCCCTCGGAAGAATCCTCAGAGGTGGAGTTAAGACACCCTTCCAAGAACATAATAATTGATCTTCAAAGTATGGGAGCTGTAAACACTGTTGTAGACTTTCACTACTGCTATACTATCCAGTTTTTAAAAAAAATACTCCTCCACACAAATAAATAGAACTTTAGCTCTTCTGTTTTTTTTCAAAAAAATTTCGTACACAGCAAGGGAACTACATTTGTTCTTCTTAAAAATCTCAAGGGAATCTCTGATTTTATACTCATGTAAATTTCACATCTTTCTATGCTTATAAGTGCTTCTGTTTTTTCAAAAAGTTTCGAACACTTTAGAAGCAACAAGATGAGTGAAAAAGAAAGGATCTTTTGTTTGGGTTTCAACAGAGTTTTGCAAAAATACCATGGGAACACTGCAATGCAATTATGCAACTAGGTGTAGATCTTCAACTCATATAAAAATTGGATCCTATAAGTGCTTCTGTTTTTTTAATAAAAAAATCGTACACTGCAAGGCAACTATGTTTGCTCTTTTTTAAATTGTCAATAGAATCAATGATTTCAACTCATATAAAGTCGGATCCTTCTATTCATGTTTACTACATTTTCTTAACATCACAGTAAGATTTAACTATTTAATTAAATAACCACTTAACAACAGTTAAACTAATCAAACAACTATCGTATAAGTCTGAACCATAAACATAGATCATCCTCACGCTCCAATGCATCGAACGTAACCGTAACACACCAAACCATCGTATCTCTAACTTTAAAAACTCTGTTGGATATTTCTTAAACACCAGCATTATCTTACACCAAGTGGATGTTTAGGGTTAATTACAGACACCCTGGATGGTGATCAGTGGGAGTTCAAAAGATACCCAACGGACAGTAGTGCTTACTACTGTAAATTAATTACATCAGGAATACCATTAGTCATTGAGTGGTTATGTAAGAACAAACCCAACTTTTATAACCCTATCACAACTTCCATAACAATCAATTTAAAAATATTTTCCAGGTTCAAGATCCATCTCTTTCTTTAGCTATGGTAAAAAAACTGATGAAATAGGTGAACATGTAACTGATCAATCAAAATGATTTACTGTTGGCGGAGGAAGACGTTCTTTGCATAAGACGTTCTTTCTGGTTCAAGGTAAGGGGTCTCCTTCTAATAACATTGGCACACCATTGACACACCAACCAGACTTTTCTACACTAAACCTTTATTTTAATACAAATACTTGCGTATTGGAAACATGTAGTAGGGGGGAAAGCTGCGAGGCAACCTAGGAAACTGTTGAAACAGGAGACGAGATAATATAATGTTCTAAATTCTCTATTGATCAATGTACATTACAACCACATATATACAACTCATGAGAGCTATCGTATATTAAGATAAGGACTTCTATATTAACTAGGACTTATCGTATAACTCAATACTTATCTATAACCTTTATGCTTATCTTCCTAATACCCCCCCCCCCTCAAGATGGAGTGTGCAAATCCAAAACACCCAACTTGGAAAGTAGCTTCTCGAACTGAGGTCGACACAAAGATTCCGTCATAATGTCTGCTGGTTGTTCACTGCTTCGAACATGACAAGTCGCAATCAAGCCGGCTTGAACAGCATCACGAATGAAATGACAATCCTTTTCAATGTGTTTTGTGCGTTCATGGAATACCGGATTACGAGCTATACGTAAAGCGGCTTGACTATCACTATAGAGAAGAACATGCTTCTTTACCGGAACTCCCAATTCATCAAGGAGCTGAACAATCCACATAATTTCTTTGCAAGCTTCAGAACATCAACATGTATTCTGCTTCAGCGGAAGAGTGTGACACAGTATCATGTTTCTTGGTTTTCCACGAGATCGGAGAGTTACCAAGGAAGACAACTGTTGTGACGGATTTGAGAAGAAAGAGATTAACAAAATAGATGAATAGAAAAGATTGACACAGAGATTTAACGTGGTTCACCAATAGGCTACCTCCACGGGCAAAGAGAGTACTTTATTGATGGGGGAATTACAGAGATCTGTCTACAGGAAGAACATATCTAGTTTTCTCTCTACGGCTTGCTTATTAGGTTTAGAGGAGGCACAACTTATATATAGTTGTGTCCTGGAAACCCTAGCACTAATAGGCCCCAAATACTAAGGACCAATAGATTCAAGGCATTTATTCAACAAATCTCCACCTTAACTTGAATCCTCCAGAATCAGATTTACCAGAATGCACTTCTTCGTGCTCAGAATACAGATGTACTAGATTCTCTCTTTGCCTCAGATGTTCCGTCGAACTCAGGTATCAGATGTCCCATCGGACCAGATGCTCCTCAAGCCAGATGCCCTCACTTGGGCCAGATGCTCTTTCGAGCCAGATGCCCCTTAGGACCAGACGCCCATCAGGGGCCAGATTTAACAGCTTGAGATATTCAGCAAGTCAAGACAATGCTTGAACTTGCTATGAGAAACCGGTTTATTGAACATATCCGCAGGATTATCAGTTGTTCCCACCTTCTTCACTTCAATCCTCTTCTCATCTCTCAGAAAGTGGTATCTTACATCAATATGCTTGGTTCTCTCATGATGAACCTTATCCTTGGCTAAACAGATAGCACTCAAGCTATCACAGTATACAGTAGCCTGATCATGATGAAAACCAAGATCACTGACCAATCCTCTCAACCATATCGCCTCCTTAGCAGCTTCTGTCAATGCCATATACTCTGCCTCAGTAGTAGACAAAGTCACTGTCGATTGCAAAGTCGCCTTCCAGCTCACAACAGAATCACCCAGAGTAAATACGTAACCAGTCATAGATCTCATGCTGTCCACATCTCCTGCATAATCAGAATCAGAATACCCAATAACCAGTCTCGGATCCTTGTCTCCATAGACAAGGCCCACATCAGATGTACCCTTAAGGTACCGGAAAATCCTCTTCACAGCCATCCAGTTCTCATTGTGTGGCTGAACCATAAACCTACTCACCATACTCATTGCATGTGCAAGATCTGGTCTTGTACAGACCATAGCATACATCAGACTTCCTACAGCGCTAGCATAAGGAACTCGTGACATATAATCGATTTCTCCTTCAGATATTTCATCACTCATGGTAGGATGAAAGTTTGCAGCACATGGAGTATCGATAGGCTTAGCATTAACCATCTTGAATCTCGTCAAAACCTTCTCGATGTAGGCCTTTTGTGACAAGAAAAGCTTCTTCTTCGACCTATCCCTGAAGATCTCTATTCCTAGAATCTTCCTCGCAGCACCCAAATCCTTCATCTCAAACTCAGAACTCAGTAGCTCTTTAAGCTTCTGAACATCACACTTCTTCTTGGCAGCTATCAGCATGTCATCTACATACAGCACCAGGTAGATATACGACCCATCCTCCACCTTGCTCATGTAGACACAACAATCATGAGGACTCCTGTCATAGCCCAACTTGACCATATAGCTATCAAACCTCTTGTACCACTGTCTAAGAGACTGCTTAAGTCCATAAAGTGACTTCCTCAACTTGCACACGTGAACTTCTTTACCAGGAACCAGAAAACCCTCAGGATGAGTCATATAGATCTCCTCCTCAAGCTCTCCATGAAGAAAAGCAGTCTTCACATCAAGTTGTTCCAACTCCAGATCCTGACGTGCTACTATCGCCAATAGCACTCTGATAGAAGTGTGTCTGACCACAGGTGAGAAGATCTCATTGTAGTCCACGCCTTCTCTTTGACTGAAACCTCTAGCAACAACTCGTGATTTATACTTAACTCCCTCTTCCGGTGACTGACCATCTTTTATCTTATAAATCCACTTGCAAGTTACAACCTTTCTCCCAGGTGGCAGTGTGACCAGATCCCATGTGTGATTCTTCTCATGAGATTCCATCTCATCTCCCATTGCAGCAAACCATTTCTCAGACGCATAACTTGAAATAGCTTCTCTGTAAGTAGACGGCTCGTAAGTGTCCACTTCCTCTGCAACCTGCAGTGCATAACCCACCATATCATCAAACCGATATCTCTCTGGGTGGCCTGACATCAACTCTCCTTGGTCTATCTCTAGCAATACTGCGTTTTTCAGACCCAACACGTTGATCTCCCGAATTAGAAGACTCAGGCTGCTCATCAGACATTGATCACTCGATCCCTTCTTGAGGATCGATCGATCCTGTGTTATCGGGCATCGATCGCTCGATCTGACTCATACGATCGTTTGATCCTTGACCGTCCGACTGTACTTCCTGCAGCTCCACCTGCTTGTCAAAATCCTCCTGCTCTTCTTCTGAAATGGACTCAGCTTAAACTTTGAACATAGAACTCTCATCAAACACAACGTTTCTGCTCATTACAACTCGTTTCTCAGATGGAGACCAAACTCTGTATCCCTTGACACCATCTCCATAGCCCATAAACACCCCCTTCTTAGCTCTTGGTTCCATCTTTCCTTCATCAACATGATAGTAAACTGTACAATCAAATATCCTTAGAATAGAGTAATCAGCAGACCTACCTGACCACACCGCATTAGGTATTCGACACTCGATCCCTGTATGTGGTCCCAAATTGATCAAATAACAAGCCGTGTTCACTGCCTCAGATAGACATCATGCACCTCGCTCTCTCCAGCAATGTTTGGTTCATTCTCTCTGCTACACCATTTTGTTGTGGTGTATACATGATTGTATGATGCCGAGAAATCCCTGCATCCTTACAAAACTGATTGAACTCTGATGAACAGAATTCCAGACCATTATCAGTACGAAGCCTCTTAATCTTCTTCTCAGTTTGATTCTCCACCAGTATCTTCCACTCTTTAAAGCTGTTGAAAGCTTCACTTTTGTGCTTCATGAATATTATCCAATTCTTCCTCGAATAATCATCGATCATTGACACAAAATACATGTGACCCTTCAGCGACTCCACCTTAGAGGGACCCCCAACAATCTGAATGGATGTAATCCAGCGTGCCTTTTGTCTTATGAACAACTTTCGGGAACTTCTTTCTATGCAGCTTCCCAAACACACAATGCTCACAAAACTCAAGACTCTTGGTCTTATGACCACAAACAAGATCTTGCTTCGAAAGAATCTGCATCCCACGTTCACCTATATGTCCAAGCCTCATATGCCACAACTTGTCCATATCTTCCTTGCGAACTCTGGAGATGCAACATTTGCTGAACTAGAAACTGTAGAAACTTCCAGCAAATACAAAGTACCATGAATGATGCCTCTCAAAATCACAACTGAACCTCTGTAAACATTTAGAATTCCATCTCCACCTGAATACTTGAACCCTCTGCTATCCAATAGACTAATTGAGATCAAGTTCTTGGTCATAGATAGAACATGTCTAACTTCAGTCAATGTACAGATTCTACCCTCATGTGTCCTGAGCTTAATGGAACCGATTCCTACAATATCGCAAGCAAAGTCATTTGCCATCTTGATCTTGCCATCAGTTACATTCTCATACTCTGAGAACCACTCCCTCCTTGGACACATATGATAGGACGCGCCTGTGTCCAGGACCCACACATCTCTAGAATGTGCTTTCCCATGAGCAACCAACGCAATATCTTCATCAGACTTAGCCTCATTCTCGGCTACAACAGCAAAACCAGCTTGCTTCTTCTTCTTAGGACAATCTGACTTCCAATGTCCTCTCTCTTTGCAGTAATTGCAAATATCAGTTGGTTTAGGACCCTTTGAGAATGACTTTTTGTCTTTCGACCTTTTGCCTCCCAAAGTTCTTTCCACCACCTACAAACAACCCAGAAGCTTGGTCTGCTGTACCAAAACTTGATGCCTTGTGACGCAACTCCCTACTATGAAGTGCCGACCTGACTTCATCCAAACTCATTGTATCCTTACTTCCTATGAATGACTGAACAAAGTTCTCATAGGAGTTAGGCAGTGACACCAAAAAGATCAGTGCCGCATCCTCATCCTCCACCTTAACATCAATATTCCTAAGATCTAACATTATAGAATTTAGACTATCAAGGTGATCTTGGAGTTGTGTACCTTCATGCATCCTTAGAGCGAAAAGACGTTGTTTCAGAAGTAGTTTCTTAGTGAGAGACTTTGTCATGTATAGACTCTCTAACTTAGACCACAAACCAGCTGCAGTATCAACACCGGAAACTTCGATGATGATCTCATCTGCCAGACTCAACAGAATCGTTGAATACGCCTTCTCTTCAGTAACCTCCATCTCAGCTGTAACAAGTTCAACCATCTTCCCTGACAACGGTGCCCAAAGACCTTGTTGCATCATTAACGCCTACGTCTTAATTTGCCAGAGACTGAAAATGTTCCTTCCAGTAAACTTGTCGATCTTCATATTCATCCCATACATCTTCTCACCAGATTTAACCCGGAGCTCTGATACCAGTTTGGTTTTACGGATGTGAGAAGAAAGAGATTAACAGAATAGATGAATAGAAAAGATTGACACAGAGATTTAACGTGGTTCACTAATAGGCTACCTCCACGGGCAAAGAGAGTACTTTATAGATGGGGGAATTACAGAGATCTGTCTACAGGAAGAACAGATCTAGTTTTCTCTCTACGGCTTGCTTATTAGGTTTAAAGAAGGTACAACTTATATATAGTTGTGTCCTGGAAACGCTAGCACTAATGGGCCCCAAATACTAAGTCTCAATAGATTCAAGGCATTGATTCAATAACAACATATGCACTAAGAGAGCGACGGGACATGTCGCCCAATCAGCATCGCAGTAAACGTTCACCCATAATCATCATCATAACGAATAAGAATACCTTGACCAGGAGATTCTTTCAAATACCGAACCACGCGAAGAGCTGCTTCCCAGTGAGCTAGTCATGGCTTCATCATAAACTGAGAGAGTAAGTGGACTGAAAAACTGAGTTTTGGGCGAGTGTTGAGCAAATAAACCAGGTGCCCTATCAAGCATCAGTATTGACGAGGATCATCAAAGAAAGGACCATCGTCGGAAGGCAGGTTATGTTTTGCATCAAGAGGTGTAACAACCGGTTTGGAACCAACATGTCCGGTATCAGCAACGATATCAAGACAGTACTTACATTGGGAAAGGTAGAAACCATCATCAGAACAAGAAACTTCGATTCCTAAGAAATATCTTAGCTTACCCAAATCCTTCATGTGAAAACAGCTGCTTAAATATTGCTTGAATTTTGTAATGGCCACCAAGTCATTACCACAAACAACAAGATCGTCAACATAAACAAGAACACGAAGATCAACTTGACCACGAGTATAGGAGAACAAAGAGTAATCCAAACATGACTGTTTAAAATCGAACTTGATCAAAGCTTTAGTGAGCTTAGCAAACCAACAACATGGTGCTTGACGTAGACCATACAGAGACTTACGAAGATGGCACACCTTTGTTGGATCAGAATGAACAAAACCCGGAGGTAACTTCATGTAAGCCTCTTCTTGTAAATTTTCTAGATGCTGCAAGTCGAAGTAAGGATCGTACGGTGGTCATTTTGACCACGGGAGAGAAAGTTTCGTCAAAATCTTCTCCTTCCACCTGTTTCTTACCTAAGGCAACAAGACCAGATTTGTGTCTTCCAATTGTCCCGTCGACATTATATTTAATTTTAAATACCCATTTGCTTCCAATTGCAACTTTTCCAGGAGGTAGAGATTTGATATCCCATGTATGTTGATCTTCCAATGCAGTGATCTCAGTCGCACACGCTTTCTTCCATACATCATGTTTAATAGCTTCAGAATAACTACATGGTTCATGTCCGGATGTGACAGCTGCTAAGAAAGCTTGATGGGAAGGTGAGAAACAAGCATTAGAAACATAATTTGCCAAGGGATATGGTGTCTTACCTTCGACTATTTCAGATGACAGTGGATCGGAGTGATGGAGAGCGAGATGGGGTTGTTTCGAGCAGTGAGTAGAAAACATAACATAATCACTTAACTTCGGTGGAGGATGACGAGTTATGTGTCCCCTGCCTAATTCTTCAGAAGGAATTGGCGGTGGAGTTTAAGATTCAAGAGGCTCATGGCTTGCTGATAACTCATGCAAAATAGGCAAGATTGGTGGTGGTGTTGAGTCAGACTCAGAAGACGATGCATGTGGTGATTCAGAAGTAGGCATGGCTGGAGATTTCGGAGAATCTTGAGCCTGAGAAGCATCTACGTTCTCTGGTGAGAGCGAACGCCCCCTATCGTGTGACGCAGGTGAAATAACCCAATCATAATCATCTGTGATAACTGTCGGAGGGATCAAAACAGAAGGAAATGAGGACGTAATAGTGTGAAACGGAAATATGTGTTCGTGAAAGATAACATCCCGCGAGATTATAAACTCATGTTTGTCCAAGTCATAGACCTTCCTCCCTTTTGAACATGAGGATAGCCAACGAAAATACACGTACGACTACGAGCACCAAACTTGTCTTTGTCTCTTGACCGAAGATGAGTATGACATAGTGAACCAAAGACGCGAAGGTGATTATACGTTGGCGGTGATCCATGCAGTATTTCGTATGCAGAATTCCCACGAAGAACCTTTGAAGGTGTTCTACTGATAAGATGTGAAGCTGTAAGGATGGCTTCTCCCCAAAACAAAACGGGTAGGTTGCCTTGAAAGAGAAGAGCACGTGCTACGTTGAGTATATGTCTATGCTTTCTTTCCACCTGACCCTTATGCTGGGGTGTTGCAACACAGGAAGTCTGATGTATGATTCCATGTTCACGAAAGAATGAGGATAAACACATAAACTCTGTGTCGTTATCACTTCGGACCACTTGAACTGATTTTCCAAACTGCTTTTCTGTCATTGCACAGAAATTTCAAAGGACAGTTTTGACTTCGGATTTGGAAAGAAGAAAATATGTCCACACAGTACGAGAGAAGTCATCGATGATGGTGAGAAAATAGACTGCTCCACATGATGCTGGTACACGATATGGACCCCAAACGTCACAATGAATCAAAGAAAAACACTCTTTTGTTTTATTAGAACTTTCATAAAACACTTCTCTTGTTTGTTATGCCCTAAAACAAGTGTCGCAAGGACTAGGTGCATCAGACTTATTTGGAAAACTCGAAAACATAGGTAAATCCAAAAGAACTGACAACAAAGGATGACCAAGCCTAAGATGCCACAAATCTCGATCAACTGAACCAACCACTGAAGTCAAAACCCTGTGAACTCTTGCAGCCATGACATCCTTAAAATGATAAACCCTATCGCGCTCTTCACCGGCTCCAATCAAAGTCCTCGTGAAACGGTCCTGTAAGACACGCAACGTATCAGTTAATAATTGATAACAATTCGTTTGCTTTTACAATTTAGAAACTGATATTAAAGAACACTTCAAATTGGGAACAAATAAAACGTGTAGCACCATAATGCGATTAGATAGTGGGAATGCTCCAACGTGAGTTGCGAATGTTTTGTTTCCATCAGCAAACCCAACCGGCAAGGTAAAATAGACTTGACATAAACCAAGACAGAGAGATCTCCGGCCATATGATGAGACGCTCCCGTATCAAGTATAAGATCACCACGGTTACGCTTACCAAAGAGCTTATCGGAAATACTATTTGAACGTTCTTGAAGCATTTGTGAAAGAGCCTTCCATTGTTCTTGAGTGAATTCTGGAAAGGTGGAAGAGTTTGAGGATGTAGTGTGCGCCTTTGCTCCAAAGTTTCGTGACTATTGTGTGGAATTGAAACCACGACCACCACATCGTGTTCCTCTGTTCAGACCACGACCTCCTCTGTTTGAAGAAGAACCACACTCATCCCATAAGTCGGGGAAACCTAGATCTGCCAGAAATTAGCTTTGTCGTGGCCGGTACGTCCACAATGAGAACACTGAACTGATCGTGGACGATTTTGCGTCGAGAAAGCATTCGATGATTTATTATTTGAGATAGTTTGATCGGAACCAAACTCTTTCTTAGTTGTAAAACCAACGGCACTTTGTTGTTGCTCACGATCTCTTTCTGAATTTAAGCATTGTTCTTCTCGGACAACCTTAGAGTAGATTTCTCCAATATCCATTGTACCATCTTCTGAGATGATCGCAGTACACAAACCACCATAACGTGATTCATCAAGTCCCATGACGAACTGATGCATCTTTTCTTCTTCTCGTTCCTTCTCGAACTTGTTTTCTGCTCCGCAGGAATAGTTGGGAATTGGTTTATAAATATCCAACTCTTCCCACATAGATGAAGGACGACCAAAATACTCAAGAACAGTCTGACCATCTTGACGACAATTAGTCAATCGTTCTTTTAGATGATGAACTCGTACTTTGTTTCCCACCGAGAAACGTTTCTTCAAATTTTCCCAAAGCTTATGGGAATCAGATATAAAAGTAACAGTAGAACGAACCCAAGATTCGATGGACGAACATATCCAACCGACGATCATTGAATTGACAGAAAGCCAAAGTTCACGATTCGGATCACCAACCGGAGGTTTAGGGATTGATCCATCGATGAACCCTACCTTGCGTTTAGCACGTAAAGCATTGAGCATCTCAGTAGAGCATTCGTTATAGCTTTCACCAGACAACGTCACCGATGTAATGAGGGCACCCGGATTGTCGGATGAATACAAAGTGTAAGGCGTAACTTCTTTACTCTGTTCGGTCGTCTTCACCGAAGACGCATAATCATCTTTCTCGTCGGACATTGACGCAGAAAGATTTAAAAAAAAACGTAGACGGAAAAAAAATTGGTTTCAGAAAAGTGGCTTTGATACCATGTAGAAACAGGAGACGAGATAATATAATGTTCTGAATTGTCTATTGATCAATATACATTACAACCATATATATACAACTCATGAGAGCTATCGTATATTCAGATAAGGAGTTCTATATAAACTAGGACTTATCTTATAAGTCAATACTTATCTATAACCTTTATGTTTATCTTCCTAATAGAAACACTTGATAGCCCATAAAGATCTTCAAAACAAAGCTGCTCCTGTCGACACATAAACCAAATGTTTTTCTTGCAGGCTTGCCTGCGTATTTATAATTATTTGAACCCACACCCAAATATTAGCCAAAGTGTTGCACATTAACCAACAACCCATGCGTAGCGCGGGCAAATCCTAGTATATATTAAATAAGATTTTAAATTTATATGATTTTATGATCATTTGTATTTTGTTATAATAAAAGAAGTTAAATCATTGATCACAAAAATTTCAGTGTAGATTTTTAACAGTCTTAGTAATTTATAATCGTTGAAACACTTAAAATATAGTACATATAAGAAAAAGTCTAAATATTTTTATTATATTTTTAATGTGATTGTTTAATTTCTTTTAAAAATATAAAATTAAACAAAAATAATGGCAGAAAGAATGATGGAAAAAATCTAAATATAACAGTTAATGATTCAAAATCATTAATTACCATATATTTGTTAACCATATTAGTTAATTTTGTAACTTTTATTTAAGGAAAGAATGAAGGATATTCTTTTATGTACTACTAATTAATTTTATAGTTAGTTTAATAATAAATATAATATATGTTTAGATGTACTAACCTATTTTTTTAAGAATTCGAAGAATTATCGTAGTAATAATACATGGCTACTAAAACATGTTGTAATGCTCCAAAATACATTATAAGGGATTGCCAAGGATAGTAAATTATCGTTCATCGGTGACCAATTAATTGGCAATCCAATTTTTATTTTAGATTAAACGAAAAATATACACTTTTTTTAAAACCTAACCAAACCTCGACTGTGGAATAGGTTTGACCATGTAGTGACATTAGACAATTTTAACCAGTAAATATGTTCTAATAACCGGCTATGTATATTTATATTACTCGAAGCCTTAGTGTAAATATATCTTAAACATATAGTTAATATAAAAGCTGGTTAATTATATAAACATAGATCCAAGTTAAAAAATTATATGTACTGCCGAGGATGGTAAATGTGGGTTCTAATGCTAATAAATTAATTGGCAGGAGAATTTTAATCGAGAGTTGCAAGAAAAACATTTGGATTTTTTTTTATAGACAAACAGAATTATTGTCTAAACGGAGAAAAATGATAGAGATTGATTTGATTAATTACCAGTTGGAGAGGGTCAGAGAAGACGAGGACAAAAAGATTTTGAATTTCTTTTGCTTGAAAAAAATGATTGCTTGCTACGTAAAGTATTGACCATAACATGGTACATATGCAGACTAAACTAATATATACTTAATTATACGAAATATATTTTATGCATGACAATATTCTTCAATTTATGGCTTCAATTGGTGACCAACTGATGAACAAAATGAATGGAAAAAAAGTTGAATAAAACTTCATTTAAGGAAGTGAACTGAAAAACAAAATTGAATAAAGAAGAACAAATGTAGAGAAAGAATTGAACACAAAATGAATGGAAAAAAGTTGAATAAAACTTCATTTAAGGAAGTAAACTGAAAAGAAAATTGAATAAAGAGGAACAAATGTAGAGAAAGAATTAAACAAATAGTAAACATAAATGGTAAACAAAAAGATGAACAAATATTTTTAGAATTTATTGAATATAAATTAACATCCAAACATACGTAAAATGAAACTATGAAGCTTTAAACTTATAATACAAGTTAACTCTGTGGTATATCTCTAATGTTAAACTATGTTGCTCAAACTACTAAAAGTTCACTTTTCCTAAAAGAAAATATAAAACATAAATCTTTAACTTCTTGACTTGAAGAAGATAAGTTTAACCTTCTTTATTTCTTTTTATTTGTAAATGATGACGTTAAATTAGTAATGGATGTTGAGTGAATATGTTGTTAGTCTTGCACCACTTTTGAAATCTGCAATTTTTTTGTTTTGTTTTATCTTATAAAGTCTAATTCCACTTGTTCCTTATCGATTTTAAGGGAGGAAAATTTTGTTCATTGGTTCATTGGTTCATTCATATAGGAGGAAAAGAGAGAAATTTTGTGGGACCCATAAACTAATAGTTTGACAAAATATTCAACTTAATTGGTATCAGTTTTGAGGAACAACAAATTCAACATGAATTTTTTCCTAAGGAATGGTCACCAATTGAAGCTAATGATGTTATGTGACTAACATCATGAGTAATTTTATCAATCTAAAAAGTGATGTGGACGTCATGGAGATTAACTATGTTTAATTCTCTCGTTGATCAATTAAAGTCTGACCCATATATCGGAGACGTCGTCTCTCTGTCGGGACAAAGGGGGGAAATATAAGAAACTATGGTTTCAATTAAAATCGGTGAGAGAGAAATGAAGTTGGTGAAAATTTGTAGGATTATTGACCAAATCGACAAAGGAGGGATTATTTGATTTCAGGATTCAATAACTTCTCTCTTATAATCTCTCTTTCAGTTGTGGTTAAATTTAATTTTGTTTTGGCTATGTCAAGTCAAATTTTAGTTAAACTATGATAGGGTAAGTCAGATTTAAATATATCAACATGAAAACTAAACATAGTTAACGTCTCCAATATCCACTTCATTTTTGGATTAATGAAATTAAGCTCATAATACTAACTACATAACAACATTAAGTTGAGGATGCTTACATGCATAGCATATACCTCATGTAGTTAGGTGTACATTAATTTAGTCTACATGGTAAGCCATGTGGTTGTCAATACTTCACCTAACCAACAATCATTCTTCCTTTAGAAAAATTGGAAAATAAATATGTGACAGAACAAGAGGGCTTGATATGATGTTAGAAGATGGTAAAGATATGAATGCAGAGAATAAGATCTCTCGGTTTTTTTTGTAAGATATTGCCTATTGGAATCGTAGAGCTCTTTACGTCCATGTAGGGGCATCAAAGTAAAAAAAATGCTAACATTGTTTAAACAATATATATATATATATATATATATATATATCTAATTATCTATAAATTCTTTGGTAAGTGATGCAATTTCTCTGAATTAATATCATCAATAC
The DNA here is from genome assembly GCA_905132765.1 of Moricandia arvensis. NCBI lineage: Eukaryota > Viridiplantae > Streptophyta > Magnoliopsida > Brassicales > Brassicaceae > Moricandia > Moricandia arvensis. The sequence goes on from CAJHQP010000662.1 coordinate 152,747, forward strand.
ATGTCAGTATGTCACCCTTCAAAACTTCACACGGAATTGGTTCTGCTACGTCATCACCTCACTACCGTCACTGAATCTGCCGGTGATGACTCAAATTTCACCAAATCTTCCGCAAGCTTCAACATCACCAAGGGCATGTACCACCAAAGACTCCTTTCATCATATATAGAGACAAACTGGCTGTAATATGAATTTGGTATAGTACTGAAAGCAAACATGAATTCGATATGAGTTGTTTGAAATATTTTTATTGAATGACCTTGAGGCAATTACAAAGAAATTAAACAACTTTATGTGAGTAAGAATAACTCGGCAAAAATGACGAGATTAGTGTATACTCTAATTCGTGTGCCGATCTTGTATGTTTGTGAATGAATCCCTCCCGGTCTCCATCCTGCTGTTTATATACTCAGTAGATTTATTGTTACTCCCCTCAAGTCGGTGTAAACCTTAATCGATCGTCCAATTGGTCCGGAATTATTTACTTGATGGGTTTGTTTGAGGTATGTAATTCATCTCCAAAACATTCCCTCATCTAATTGTGAGAGGCAAAGCCGATCTCAATGAACTTATTAAAATGAGTTATGAGAATGAACAGCTCAGTGAATGTTTCTCAATTGGGGCGTCCACCTCGACGGTTCGCCACATCCAATATTTTACGGTTAAAAATTAAATCATATACCGGGCCCGGTTAGCTCCAGAAAGATGAACAGTTTTTCCTGAAATGGTGGGAATCATGCCACCACATTAGGTTGTAGACCTAGGTGTCCCCTTGTTTACAGTGCTGTCCTTTATAAATACTGAAAAACTTCTTCTTTCTATCATTTTCTATTCAGAAGGTATCATTCACTTTCTCTTCGAGCTTTCTCTCTCTTTTTCTTTGTTCGTCCCTTTAGCTATTTTCAACTCTCTGCCGTAGAAATGAAGATTTGTCCATTCCACCGCCTCGTTCCAAATATGTTCAAAGAAAGGGAGATCGCTCTTCATTTTGGTCCAGATCCTCAAGATATCTCCGGCGGTTCTAGCCCTGTTGGCGATTTGATTGGAAATCATCAAAGGTTCCAGGAGACGCTTCCGACTTAGACCTTGATTTGCATTACCAAATGAACACCACCGATAAGATTTCTCGAAACGATGAGGACTAACAAGAAGTGTTAGGTTTGAATGTCAATGAAGATGTTGGCGTAGAAGAAATCCAATTATATCATAAAACTTGATTCATCCATTTTGACTTCACCAAAACGATTATATTGTACGTTAGCCGAGTCATACGGAGGATCAACTTCGTCCACCGGTGGTAGAAGGTCAAGATTGGACCAATTTCCTTCCTACACTCTTGACTTTCGCGAGTGTGATGAGCTTTTTGGAGGAGCTAGAAGTTTCTTCTGGTTTTACATTCGTAATTCCACAACTTAGTCAACGTTTGTGGTCGCCTCACGAAGGATATGGTGTGTTTACGAGTCTTGGTTCCAGAAGGATGCACATTTTTGGTTTGCAATCCCTCGGCTTATCATATCTTATTGCAATAGTGAGACATAGACTTTCACCAACTGATAACCTTTCCTCCACAGAAGTCCTTGTTATTTTGGATCCCTTTGTCGTCTTCTTCTTTTTCTTCTGGGAAGAACATCAGCCTCACTAATATGATCAGCATTATTTTGTTCCTCCTCCATATAAGCCTTTCCTCTTTTGGGTCTCTTTGGTCCGTTGCAACCAAGTTCTTGATCCATGTTGTCAAGGATAGCCAATAGAACACTGTCCCAACTAAGATAACTCCAAATCTATTGAAATAGAGTTAAAACAGAGAAAATTATTCAGCTTTCACTACTTTTCAATCTTTTAGAAAAACTTCTTAGAGAGAAAAAATAAACCCACTAGAGAGAAGAATTGTGCATCATATTATTAACTGAGAACACGTTTTAAGTGACAACGTTATAATTTCACTAGCACATTATAATTTCATTGGCTGATTAACTTGCTATTGTAACTCCGCAAAATTTGCTTAGGATGTCCAGTCATATGTGACTCATCATTAAGCCTCTTTAATCTTGCTGACATGACTAATGTGAGATTAACTTTTCTAAACCGTTTTTAATTACCGGTTTCTTAATCTCAATTTGTCTTAATTTATCCTATGGTTATCCGAATCAAAACTCACTAGCTTGTTATCCTCTAATTTCGGTTTGATTCCCAACTTTTATTCAACCATATGGTATGTTTTCTAATCATATATTTTAAAGTTTATAGCATATAGAAAAATTACATGTTGTATGGTTTAACTAATGTATGTAGTTTGTCACACAAGTTTTGGTAATATGTGATTTCAATGTAAAAATTACATGTTCTATGATTTATGGATTATGGTTTATGTTTGTAGACGTTTATATTTATATACATATGACATTATAAATTTTATGTGTTTAGGGTTTAAAGTTTAGAGATTCGTACTCCATATAGTTAGGGTGTAATTATTAGGGTATATGGTTTATGTTTCTTGCGAAACGTATGAAACATGAAATATTATTTCGTTTAGATATTTAGAATATTATAGTAAATAAAATTACAAAATAAAATCTCTTCTTGTAAATTTTAAAAAATATTTTATAAAATAACTCTAAAGGGGAATGGTTTCTAAATTAAAAATTATGTAAATTAATAATTATTTTAATTTTAAAATTATTAATTTTAAGAGTATTTTTGGTATAACATTTTTGGTAATGCTTTGTGTACTGCTCTGTGATCGGTAACTATAAAATAATAGGGAAATTTTTCAAATATGATCCACAACTTGATTTTAAATAAAAAAGTGTACCTCAAATTCAATCAAATGCAAAAGTAACCAAAATTGCTAGTGAAATTACAACAAAACTCCTATGACCAAACAAAAAACATGTACTGTTTTTTTACCATTATAACCGTACGCGTGAGAAAACTTTCTTAAAAGTCTTCGTGTGCAGTAGATTTTTTATAAATTATATAAAAATATTAATATGGGATAAAATAGAAATCTTGTACCTATAAACATTTATAAATGATATAAAATTAGATTTACTAAAACTGAATTGTTTTCAACATAGATGAGTGAAAGTAGATTTAGTCATGATTGTGACACCCCCGATCTGGTCTAAGTATAAGTTGACTTGACCAGCCGTGCAACAATCAAACAAGAACATGCACAGCCGATCACAAGTAACTTAAACCAAACGGAGAAGCCAAATGTATAGATAAATGATTAACCCGAAGTTCCTAGAATAAATCTAGGTACCGAAGGCCAACCATCTAAGTACACAAATCCTATTAGGTACGACTCAAGGCTTTACAACCCGACTGAGTAATACCCAATAGTTGGTTCGTCCGGACAAGGACTAATATCATATGGAACCCGTACGTTGAAAACATTCTTTATAAATTATATATTTATTCATTGAAAAGCATCTTACAAAAATGTTATAGATTAACCTCGAGGTTTTCGGAAAACAAGGTTTATACATAAGATATAACAAAATGGCTTTGCAAGGATTATAAAACTATCGCTGGCTAATGATGTTCCTTCCCGTCCTAAGTAAGGGCTCCCGCCTATTGGTTACCTGCATCGAAAAGGAGTCATGAGTAACTAGTTTACTCAGTGAGTTTAATCCCACACCCCAACAAATATTAGTAATATCCCGAGCAGAGAACTCCATTTGAATGCAGAGGAAATATATTCCTTAATTATTATATATAAGGCCTATCTTTTATCGATGTGAATCCTATCTTAAACATCACCTCCACAATCCCCGCCATTCACTCATACTTATAATTTATATATATATATATATATATATGCTAAACCCGGAAAACCACCAAGGCTAACCGAGCCTAGCGGGAAAATAAATATAACAATCATCTCCATCAGATATTCCAAGATCGAACATCTAATGCTGCATGCAGTTACACGGCCTCCAGGGTGCGACCCCATCATCGTGTCTTCGTGACCTTGTTCCATATCGCAGGACCAATCCACGGTAATGCGGGACTTTAGGGAGAGTGAATATGATAAGACTTCACATGATTCATACTTATATACTTAGTAATATACGTATATATTAGTACTTGAGAACAAGTACTAAAGCTCGGGATAAACCTTAAAGAATAGAGATTATTATTCTTAAGTATTTATTCTAAGAAGACAATTCACAATTTAGTAATGTTCAGGACATTTACTTATCAATCAACCATAAGAAGTAATTCACTCAAGCAATATTCATTCATAACTCATGAATTATCTATCTAGACTCACCTTTGTTTATATGAGATTGGCTAAGGAAGACTAAGCTCGAGCTCAAGCTAATCACACTCCACTTCACTTCTGATTCAGAACGTCCACAAAGAAGGATCCGGTTGATCCCACCACTAACCTCGGCCAATGACCTAAAACAAAACAGTTTGGTACACAAGGTCATTAATCCAACAGTTTGGTTTGGAAGAGGAAACTTGAATCAGATCTTATCAGCTCGGTTCAGGACAAAGCTTTAGCAGTTCATATCAAATCAGACTAGATCAAGATATTACAAGTTCATACAGTAGACAGCTTGGCTCAGACCAGTAGTAGACAAGATCAAAACTGTTCGGTTCAGAACAATAATATTTTGGCAGTTTGGTTCACTCTAACTACTTAAATGAGTCCAGTTCAGGCTCGGTTCTACTCCTCCTATATCATAACAGTTTGGTTAAGACAAGGTTGATTCAGGACAAGGTCAGTTCATTTCGGTTTAACTTCAATAAGACCATAACCACTTAACTAACAGTCTCCAAAGACTGATTCCAACCGAAACTAAACTAAACTGATAAGTACACCAACTTAAACAAGGGATCCGACCATGACCTTAGCTAAGCAACCCACGGATTTGATCAGAACATGGCTAAGGCAGGTAGATGAAGCTTACCCTAATTCGTCATGGTTGGATGGTCTTAAACGGTTCTCCTCTCCAAGGTATACCAGCGGCTGAACTGATCACAAAGAGAGATGAGGGTTTGGTTCATAACAGAAGCTGAACAAGGCCTAGGGTTTAATCAAATTCTCTTACCTTCTGATCCTTCTCACTAAAACAAACTGAGCTAGGTGGTGGAGGAATTTCGTTCTGGTTTCTTATTGATCTTTCTCTTGGTTTCTCTTTCTTTCTCTCTGAATTTTTACACTGAATTTTCTGTCTGATTTTCTCTTCTCTCTCTCTCTGATTTTTCTTTGTTTCTCTCAGGTTTATGCACGACCAGAATGAGGAAGAAGAGGTTAAAAAGATGTAAGAGCTGCTTCTGATGACTAAACCACAGGGACAGCAAGTTGAGCTCTCAGCTAGACAGGCGAGCTGTTTCATCTTTTCTGTCCAATGAAGTAACCAAGCAGCTGAACTTTTCCTTCCCAAGAAGAAAGCTGCAAGCAGGTAAGCAAGTAGCTTGTGACTTGCACATGACTTACTTATTAACCAAGCAGGCAGGTAGCTTGTGACTGTCATGTGCCTTTTATGGAGAAGGCAGGCAGGCAAGGTAGTGAGTTACCAAGGACTATTTATAAGAAATTATAAGAAGCTGGTCGATAATTTTCTGACAGTTTCTGATAAATATTTCCTCGACCTTTAAATCTCGTCCTACTTCAACTAAACTCGTCCAGCTTAAATAAAATTCGACCAACATAATTAATACTTAAGCAGAACTATCAAGGGAAGTCCTTCCGACCACATGACAGTCCCGTTGAGACAATAATTCATCGAGTCGATTTTACTTTTGAATCTGGTCGACTAACTCCAAACTGGTCGAGTGGAATTTTTCTCGACCAAAAATTCATTGGTTCGTGAGGTTTATTACAATGATAGTCTTTGGTTTAAGTTTTGGTAACATATGTTGTAGTATTGTTGGTATTTTTAGGGTTAGATTTTGAAGTCTTATCGTTTATTTTTTTTAATTTTGAAAAATATGTGTTAGTGACTATCTAATAACTTGATTTTAGTTATTAATTTTTAAAACTTTCTAAGTTTCTTTTAAGTTTAAGGAAGTGTTTTTTTTTGCTTAGTTATTTGGTTATATGATTTTGGAAGACTTCATGTAATACTTCTTGGGAGTCTTCTAACATATAATGCACTAGAAGACATCCTAAAAGACTTCACAACAGTCTTCTATTTCCCGCTTAAATTTTAGTAAAATTTAGGTTTCTTGTCTAATCATTAATTTAAGAATTTAGGTTTCCCTCTAATGCGAAGTCTTCCAGATGTCTTCCATAAGTCTTCCACAAAGTCTTCTCATGTAATAAAATTTTAATATATTTTATAAATTTTTAAAAACATATTTGATAGTGGAAAAAATCCAAATCATATAATTATGACATTTCTAGATGATGTCAATTTAAATTAACTAAAATTGAATTGTTTTCAACATAGGTAAGTGAATGTAGATTGAATCGTGATAGTCTTTGGTTTATGGATTGGTAAAATATGTTATACTATTGTTTGTATTTTTAGGTTTAGAATTTGAAATCTTACCTTTTTTTAAAAAAATGACTCATGTGTGCTTAGTTGTGTATATTAAAGACTTTATAAATTGATTTTAATTTTAGTGAAGTGTGTTTTTGCTATTTAGTTAGTTATTTGATTTTAGGGTTTGAAAGACTTCGTAAGAGAAAGTTTTCTAGTGCATTATGTTAAGAGAATTATTGGACAAATAATAAACTGGGGTTTTAGAAGACTTATTGGGAAGTCTTCTAGACCAAAAATATTTAACCTAATTGAAATTTTTGTTTTTTTATATAAAAGAAATCTATTCATTTTCTCTCTTTCTATCAAATGGCTGCAACAAAAATGTAATGTTTTTCACTCTAGAACTCTCAAACTTTTCTCTAATCTCCTTGAACTTCAAAACACCAAACTTTAGATATATTTATAATTTGTTTCTTATGTTTTTCTCACTAATTTATCTTGTTTTTGAAGTTTTTTTCATTACATGGTTCTCATCTTTCACTCCTTCAAAGGTAGGCCTATAAATTTTGGATATGTACATTTGTGTGTTTTGTATGTTAGATTCTAAAAATTATATATTCAAAATAATGTGATTTTTTGTTTATTATTTAAGAATATTTTTTTGAAGTTTTCTCTGTTTTGAAGTCATTTGAATGTGTTGAATATGTAGATTTTTTTTCAAATTTGAGTCAGAATTTGGAAGACTTTTCCGAAGACTCTCAGAAGACTTCTTGGGAAGTCTTCTAATGCATTTTATGCTAGAAGACTTCATGGGAAGTCTTCTAATGCATTTTATGCTAGAAGACTTCACAAGAAGTTTTCAAAAGTCTTATGAAGTCTTCTTTCCAAAGTGGTACAAATTTTGGATATGTATTTTGTGTGTTTTATATATTAATTCTAAAATTATAGATTCAACCTAATGTGATTTTTTTATTATTTAAGCATAAAAATATTTTTGAAGTCATTTGAATGTTTTGAATTTGCAGATTTTTTGGATCTCAGTTAGACGTTGGAAGACTTCTCAGAAAACTTCTCCAAAAATCTCAGAAGACTTCTTGAGAATTCTTCTAATGCATTTTATGCTAGAAGAGAAGTCTTCTGAAGTCTATTTTCATGTATAATAGTTTTGTTTTTGGTTTGTTTTATGATTTGTATATGTACTCTTTTAGTTGCAAATTCTTTTGCAAACTTGAAGAGATGTTAATGAAAAGAATATGGTAAATATGTTCATGTTTACAATATTATTTTGCCAAAAGTACTTGACATTATTGAAGTTATTGACATTCTACCCACTCATAGCAAAACACAACAATACAAAATTTTAGTCAAACTTATACTAAAACTAAGAGAGAAGACTTCTCAAGAAAACTTAGTCAAATTCACAAAAATCAAAATTGAATTTTAAGTGAAGGTTGAAATTTTATATATCATGAAAGTTAAAAATTATATCTTATGATCTAAGATGACACATTAAACCACATGACTTTGATATTCTTGAAGTTACTTAACACTTTTGAAAGTTAAAAAACATATCTTGAAATTACTTAACACTCTTGAAATTACTTAACACTCTTGAAAATCTAACGTAGAAGACTTCTCTAGAAGTCTTCTCGGATTAGCTAGAAGCATTAGTAAACATGAATGTTTGTAAACTCATAATTATTACCAATTAAGTTATGAATTTCACTCAAGAGCCCAAATATTGGCTAATACACATGAAGTAACAAGCAAATAGTAAAAATTCATTTTAAGTTTTGAGAAAATTGAAGTTTAATAAAGATTGACGGAGAAAGCTTCTTAGTAAATCTTCTCTAAGAAGACTTAAGTCTTCCGTTTAGTTCATTTTGCAATTGAAAATTTAGGAGGAAGACTTCTTAAGAAGTGTACTCTACACAAGACATCTTAAGAAGACTTCCTTTGTAAATATTAGATTACTTTTGAATTTAAAAAATCTCGAAATTCCCAGTGAAGACTTCTAGAAAAGTCTTCTATGATAAACATGTTAGTTTGCAATTGACAAGTAATACAAATATTTAAGTTGATCTTAGAAGACTTCTCTGGAAGCCTTCTAAGAGAATACTTATATAGAAGTCTTCTTACGTTCACATGAAATCTTCTCACTACCGCAATAAGTTTGTTTGGGTTACTTTTGCAATTGAGTATATTTGACTTTTCTAGAGAAGTTTTCTCTTGTAACCAAAGGTTTAACGAGAAACCCGGAATAAAATAGACTTCTTAAGAAGTCTTCTCAGTAATATTAATTTCTTACTATAAGCTGGCAATTGCAAAATTAATCTACGCAGATTTATTGCAACAGTAATAAGACTTCATTTAAAAGTAAAGAAGACTTCCCGTGAAGTCTTCTATAAAAAAGTCAAAATTTTGACTAATTTCGGTCAATTGTAAACTAACATGTTTATCTGAGAATACAAAAAAGTCAATTGCAAAAATAATCTACGCATTGACCATAAGAATTCTTTAGAAATCTTCTCGATTGAGAAGACTTCTAGAGAAGTCTTCTTCACAAACATATCTGAAACACATTTTGATTTTATACATTGAGCTAGTGAGATAACTTTCTTACGTTCTTTAAACACACAAAACTTCACCACGAAATTGACCCACTTGTTAATGACCAAAATTCATGAGCTTCAATGTCTCTAAGCCTTACAAAGTTTGGAGTCAAAATCTTGTTTTTTTTTGGTTAGAGAGAATGCGAAAGAGATGTGATTTGTGCTCATAACAAATGAGATAAGGAGAGCAAAAATCAATTTTTGTGCATTAAGAACTTCAAATTGGTTGTCCATGGTGGTTAGTGTATTGATGGAAATGAAAATATTGTAAATACTTGATGAAGATGAATATCTTAGAGTAAAATACTCATTTCGGAAAAAAAAGTCATAGCATTTTCCTGAATAACTCGAACTTCTAGGGTGAATAAGACAAATGAAAATTTAAATAAAAACATGGGTTACTTTTGGTAGGGGTAGGCATATTGGTTTAGTTTCGGGTTCGGTTTGGTTTGGTTAATTTGGGTTTTATAAAACTCAACCCAATCAAAACCAGAGTAACTTTGGTTAGGGTTTGGTTTGGGTTTAGTTTAGTTCGGTTTAGTTCGGTTTCGTTTAGATTTAGTTTGGTTTGGTTTTGTTCGGTGCAGTTCGGTATGGTTATAAAATATGGTTGTATTAAATTGATTATAAAAATAATTAACTTACTAAAAGACTATTTGCATCTACGTTTGATCTTTATTGATCCTAGAATAATTTATGTTAGATAATCTTAATTTTATACAATAAAAATTGGAGAATTTATGAGACAAAACGGCAACAAAACTTTAGATGATTAATAGTTTTTAGGTTTTATTTTTGGTAAAATCTTTAAACATTACGTATTACGATTATAACTAAAGATTATATATATACATATATATAAATATACACATATATATATACACATATATATATATAAGGCAACGAGAGCAGTGAAACCAGGCGCCAAAAAGATTGTTTTCATGGGCTTTCCAAGCAAGAAAGTTGAGTTCCTTCGTCAGGGATCTCCAAGCAAACGACCTAAGTCTCAGAGATCAAATATGGCTAGTGGAGCATGTACTTCTAGACGACATAGTGACAAGAAGATGAGAGATAAGCATGCAAATAAGGAGGATGGGATGAGGCCTAAACACTCATCAAACACCGAGCCATGAAGACGATAACTTGGAACTGTCGAGGAATTGGGAACAACCTCACAGTTCAACGCCTTTAGGAGATGTGTCAGAAGCATCGCCCAAGACTTATGTTCCTTTCTGAGACGAAGAATAATAGGTCAATGTTGCAAAACATTCAGACTGATTTAGGTTTTGATCATTTGTGTACCGTTGAGCCACTTGGCCTTAGCGGAGGTTTAGCTTTATTTTCTTTGGAAGAATTTCAAATTAATGTTTTGTTTTCGAATAAGAGTTGGACCATGGTTTATGATAGGCGAATTTAATGAAAAAAACAGGTCATAATGAAAAAGTTGGAGGAAGACCTCGCTCAGACAGCTCATTCTTTACCTTTTAAACAAATGCTTAATGATTGTGGAATGCTGGAATTTCCATGTTCTGGAAATATGTTATCATGGGTTGGAAAAAGGGCAGGGCGAACCACAGTAAGATGTCGATTAAACAGAGCTGTTGGTAATGAGGAATGGCATGAGAAATTCCCACATATTGGGATAAATTATATGCGGCTCTGGGGATCGTATCATCGTCCGGTTCTTGGAAATATCCTATCAAAACCTGTGAGGAAATCAAAGTCATTCAAATTCGATAAAAGGTGGATTGATAATGAGAAATTACAAAAATTTATCCTGGAGGGATGGAAATCCACAGATGTAAATATTATGGAGCACATATCAAGTTTTCGCAAATCCTTAGGACAATGGAGGAGACATCATGATTTAAATTCAGGAAAACAGGTGGCGGATGTCAAGGAAAAATTGGAGGGGTTATACCTGAATGATGATGCCACAACTGAGGTAATAGCTGAGGCTTTGAAGGAATTATTTGACGCTCTTAAGGCGGAAGAGATATTCTGGTAAGAAACACAAATTTTTTCCACTCACTAACAAAGCAACGGAGGGCAAGAAACAAAATCACTCAGCTTATCGATTCTAATGGAAATGTAGTGAAAGATGACGATGGTCTAGTAGCCATAGATACTGCCTACTTTAGAGAGTTACTTGCGTCATCCAATTCGGAAAACATAAATGAGGCTCTATCGGAGGTATCCACAAAGATTACCGGGGCAGATAATGAGGAACTCACATGCCCTGTTTCGGAATGGGAAGTTAAATTAGCTCTGTTCGCGATGCATCCAGAGAAAGTCCTAGGGCCAGATGGAATGCAACATTGTTCTACCAAAAAATTTGGGATATTGTTAAGGATGATTTAACCCTTATGGTTAGCCAATTCTTTTTTGAGGGAACAATGGTTAATGGATTAAACGATACAAATATTTTCCTCATCCCTAAGGTTAATAAACCAAATGAGATGTCCAAATTTCGGCCTATTAGTCTGTGCAATGTTAGCTATAATATAATCTCCAAGGTCCTATGCTAGAGATTAAAAAAAATTTTACCAGGACTAATATCAGAAACTCAATCGGCGTTCGTTGCTGGAATACAAATTTCAGACAATGTTATGATTGCACAAGAAATGTTTCAAGCGTTGAGAAATAAACCAAACAGACGGAATAAGAGGATGACTATCAAGACGGATATGAGAAAAACGTATGATAGAATGGAATGGACCTTCATCCAAGCAGTGATGCAAAAGATGGGATTTTCAGAAATCTATATAGATTGGATCATGCGGTGCGTAACTTTGGTTAAGTACAAAGTAATCATGAATGGTCAGCCAAGAGGAAACATTTTCCTGGAAAGAGGATTACGCCAAGGAGATCATTTGTCTCCTTTCATCTTCATTCTATGCACGGAAGCGCTCGTTAGCCATCTTATTCATGTTGAGAACCAAGGGAAGATGGTTTGTTTGATTATAAAAAGAAAGGGAAAGATATGAATGGTTGCAGAAAATTCCATAAACAATATACACACCAAATGTTTGATAAAACTACGTGGAGAGAAAAATGGTTGAAAGTTTTATTTCTACAAAATGATCATTGAAATTCAAATGAAGAACAATTAAAGAGAGGTACTAGTAGTCTAAGAAAGAAGAAGATGGAAGCATTACATATTTCATAACGACCGAAACTTCAAATATAGAGAATGAACAAATCAACTTCAACAATTACCAACGTACTTCAGGGGGTTAAAGGTCGTACATCAATTAAATTTTTTACTTTATTTCTTTCTAAATTATTGTCACCTCACCTAAATGCTTTTTTGATTTTATTTTTATATATTTTTACGTAGTTGGCCATATCTCAAAAATT